>WSYH01000497.1:0-174623 GCA_036426205.1 Ascaphus truei | reverse complement strand
GATGCCCGCTGTCGCCGTTGCTGTTTGCCCTTTGTATAGAGCCACTGGCGGCGCACATACGCAACAGCCCAGATATCACAGGCATCTCAGATGGAGAGCTCGAGTATAAGGCCGCTCTGTATGCGGACGATGTTATCCTAACGCTGTCCAAACCGCTCACGTCCCTCCCTAATGTATTTGGAATCCTGAGCAAATTTAACCGCATTTCCGGCTTTAAGATCAATCAGTCCAAATCAGAAGCCCTCAATATAAACCTTCCCAAGGAAGTGGAAAAACTGATTGATCTTAACTTCAATTTTAAATGGCAACCCTCCGCTATCAAATATTTAGGGGTATATCTTACACGGGACTACAAAACTCTATATAAGGCAAATTTTCCCAGGTTAATAAAGGCGCTGAGAGAGGATCTCAGGGTGTGGGCAAAAGGGGGCATCTCATGGATTGGAAGGATACACTGCGTGAAGATGAATCTCCTCCCAAGGATGTTATATCTTTTCCAGAGCCTACCTGTACCGGTGGTTCACTCTGACATCCTCTCCCTGCAGTCAACTATTATGAATTTTATATGGAATAAGAAAAACCCACGAATTGCTAAGGGTATATTAAAGAGACCCACAGTGAGAGGAGGATTAGCGGTACCTTGTTTGTTTGCTTACCACAAAGCGGCCCAATTGGCTCAAATTCTCCAATGGCACACGGACCCAAGCCTTCGGAGATGGGTAGAGTTGGAGAGAAAGTGCTGTGCACCGATTGACATCCAGAAGCTAATTTGGCTGCCCAAATGTAGGGCACGCCAAATAGGCACACCGCTTCAGGCCATTGACAATTCGCTACGAGTGTGGGAGGCCACTAAATTTAAGTGTAAATTAACTACAAAAGCTTCTCTTATGACGCCAATCATTGGCAACCCAGATTTCGCTCCAGGGCTGAACAGTAAAAATTTGACGTACTGGATACAAGCGGGCATAACCCGTCTGAAGGATCTAGAGGGTAGGATACATATTCAAACATTTGAGCAAATTAAATCCGCAAAGGATATCCCAAACACAGAATTTTTTAGATATCTCCGGATCAGAGATTTTTACAACCAAACCCCAATTAGACCAGCACGCACCAATTTTGAGCAGCTGTGTTCCAGAGACGTGGACACAAGGGGACTCACATCTAGAATGTACAGGGAAGTGGTCTGTCCGGAGACAAAAAGCGAGACCCGGTTAAGCTACATGCGACAGTGGGAGACTGACCTAGGGGAGACGCTAGAGGACGAGGAATGGGAGCAGATCACACAAGCAGTAGCTAAAAGCTCCATATGTACCATACTGAAGGAGAACGCGTATAAGGTCCTGATGCGGTGGTACTACACCCCAGCTAGATTGGCTAAATTTGTTAAGGGCTACTCTCCGCTCTGCCCAAAACAGTGCGGGGAGGTGGCCGACCTGCGACACATGCTGTGGTCATGCACGAAAGTGGTCCCGATTTGGGAACAGATTAGAGATTGGTTACAGCGGATGCTCGATTGGGAGATCCCCCTGGACCCGTGGTTGTTCCTGCTGGGCAGGCGGATCCAGGGTATGTCAAATGCGACGCACAAATTAATCGCGTATTTTGCAACAGCCACTAGATGCGAGATCGCAGCATTATGGAAGCAACCAGAAATCCCAATTATCCCCAAGATTCGAAATAGGATTTGGCACGTATGCCGGATGGAGCAATTAACGAGTTTGGTTAATGACACCGGCACAAATTTTTTAAAAGTCTGGTCGCCTTGGCTGACTCAGACAGATATCCCCGGGGTGGATGCCACCGCAATCTTGCGTTAATAGGTTCAGGCGCGTTCTCCTTGGGGGGTCAGAGACGGAACGACAAATAGCGACGAACAGTTAGTGGACAGCCCCCGGAGTAGTAGCCCCCCAAAACAAATCAGCGGAGAAAACATTTTACGCCAGATACAGAAGCAAGGAGTGCCAACCAGCACGACAGGAAGCCCGTAAAAGACATCAAGTCAGCAGGAACATCCTGGGTCGACCCTCTCTCCCCCCCTTCCTCCCCCCCCCTCCCCTGCCCGTCGTCTGGTTTGTCTTGTCTGTCCTGTATGTGATGTCCTTGTCCTGTACTGTGGCAGTTACCGTTGCCTGATAAATGATTAAAAAATATTATTGGGGGGAAGTAACACAATGGGATGTGATACAATGTAAGTTGATGTGACCCCAATAAAGAAAAATTTGAAGTTGAAAAAAAAAAAAAAAAAAACAGCGTGGATTAATCTTTGAATGTTAAACTCACGTATTCCACGTGACAGACAGGCAGTGTGGTTGTATAGAGTGACTAACTCTGAAGTTATCCAGGTAGTTACTTCACACTGTCACAGGTAATCTCAGATGATCCATAGGGGAAAATAGAGGGAGATAGACCCTACATATAGAAGGAGAAAGCAAAATATCGTGTAAAATTGCTTTCATTAATATAAAACACAAGAAATGCACTTACATAAGTGTCTTTGTGGTAGGCATTCAGACCACCCAGGGTCACAATAGAAAAGCAGGCAGGCGTCACTCCCAAACAACTTCAGATTCTGCTGCACGGCCGATAGGCAGTCACTTAGGCTGAGTAATGAAGTACATTGCATATAAAAAATTATATGAATTTAAAGGAAATACCTACTATATCACAATGAGGCAACTAAGTGGCCACATCCAGAATACAATCAACTAATCAGTGTGTTTATATGCAATGTGGCCCAACGTTGTAATGTGACCAATTTAGACTTTAGATATAATAAAGTTAATGTGTTGCAAGTGTGACTATATGGTTGCCAGTCTTTTTCTATCAGTGTTTTTTTCCCCTGATATGATTAGCTGTATGAGTTATAGATATCCTTTAACATTCTAGCTCCAGAGGTGATAAACTCTAAACTTCAAACATATTTCTTATATTAAAATCATACACCACAATAAGCGGTTCAAAACTTCTGATATTGTGGTGTATGATTTTAATATAATACATTTATGCAGCTTCTTATACTGTAATAATTAAGTCTCGTTTGAATATGCATCATATATGTATTATGTAACAAGTAGAGATCATCACCTCTGGAACTAGAATGTTAAAGGATATCTATAACTCATACAGCAAATCATTTATGTATTGATTAGTATTGGTATATGAGCTGTCCTTGCTAGAGCTTAGTATGCACTAAGCAGAGTCACTAACTATGAAAGAAGGGGGGGGGGGAAACACTGATAGAAAAAGACGAGAAACCATATAGTCACACTTGGAACGCATTAACTTTATTATATCTAAAGTCTAAATTGGTCACATTACAATGTTTGGCCACATTGCATATAAACAAATGTAGAATTTTTTTTATGAATTTAAAGGAAATACCTACTATATCCCAATGAGGCAACTAAGTGGCCACATCCACAATACAATCAACTAATTAGTGTGCCAACTAATTACATATTTAACTAATTAAGGCATCAAGTGTCTCCTATAAATGGTGTGCCAGTTTTAGATGTACCCTATCCCTGACGAAGCCACAGTTACGTGGAGGAAACACGTTGATTGTGCAGCAGCAGCAGCAGCAGCAGCAGCAGCAGCAGCAGCAGCAGCAGCATATACATGGAGAAGTAGCCTGCCAGCACCATTATCAGAGCCCTTGTCTAGCTACTGTACTACATCAGTTCACAGCTGAGTTGAGACCACGCAGCCGTAACAGATCTGCTTGCCACAGTGTCTGAAGTGATTCAGCATTTGCTACAGTATCGGATGGGATTTCCTGCTACCAGAGGGCGATGTCAATTCTGGTGACGTCACAGAACCACTTGGACACAGAGAAGTGACCGGAAAGCAGAGACTGAGCACCGGAATGACCCTTGTGGACAAACAGGGGCCGCTGCATGTTTGATCAAGCCCAAACCACCCTGACAGACATCGCAGTGCACCCAGCAGACTCAGGAATCAGCCACAGTAAAACAGCAGCAAGCAGAAGGCAAACAGCGGTTCTCTACTAACAGGACTCATAAGGACTCCAGCAGCAGGCATCCAGAACACTTGCTAAACAGCATTTATGTGAGTGATCTTTTATTCAACTTTGTTCTAATAAATGGCATTTTAATTTTGTTTCATTGTCTGCGCCCCATATGTTGTTTTTTTTATATATTTTTGGGGGGTTATTCTACATGGACTGGTGATCCTGGGATTGGGGCAGCACTCAACGTTTTACAAATCATCAAAGATTTAAAGAGGTGGACAATGCAGTTTGGAACAGAATCCAACAGACTCACATCACCATCTCTTTATATGGATTTTATTTTATATTTAGTTTAAAGCTAAGTGTATGCTGCTACATTTGTTCTTTTATAGAAGGGTACATCTATCAATGGTTTTTATGAAGTTATAAGTATTTAGAAGTATTTTTGTTTGTGTTTTATTATTATTATTATTATTATTATTATTATTATTATTATTATTAATAATAATAATAATAATAATAATATCTGAACATCTTTTACCTATATGCCCTATTTACACTCATCCAACTAGATGGTTACAATGACACAAATAGGGTAAAAAAACAAAGTCATTACAAGCGCACCATTGTTCACCTAGGTGTTCTATTTTTTGTTATCATGCTGCGCTAGGATCCCTCACAGGTGGAGGCGAAGTCACCCGAGAAATGAGACCACCCCAGGCACCCAGTGACGGAGGCTTAGGCCTCCTGTAAGCCACGCAGGTAACAGCAGCACATGTAGTTTCCTTTAGTCACGGGGAAAGGGGGCTACCTTTGGAGGCACTGCTGAGATCCACAAGACAGGCTTTCAGCAAAGCAGAACAGAGAGAAAGAAAGTATGCTTCCAAAGTGAGTACTAAGGAAGGATGGGAGGCTAGGTGTAGCTCTGTGGGACTCCTGTATACCATAACAGGGGCCCAACTTCTGACTGGGAGCTGCTGCCTGTGCTGACCTAAAAGGTAACCTGTGAAGAGGCAGATTGCTATTGCTCTGGTTCTAAGTCCCCCTGAGGACTGGTTCGCGTGGGACGCCTGGAGGGGTTGTTTTGGTTTCCAGGGGTTCAGAAACCTCTGGAAAGGGACTTCAGTATCCGGGCCATAAGGGGGTGGAGTTAAAGTACTGTTACGTAGTGTCTGAGGAGTTTTGTCATCCAAAATGGCGGCTCCTGACGAAAACGGGGACAGCGTGTATTTTCTGCAAAAGTTGCAAGCTATTTTCTTGCAAAGATCTGCAAGGGCTCAGCGCAAAAGCTGGAGCCGCGCCTACCAGCTATAATTGGCTCAGCGCAAAGCCAAAGTGATGCCTTACAACAGTGTGCCCCTGCTCTTGACTACACCAGAGGGAGGGGACATTATAACCACCAATCGGCAGAGATTGCCTATACTGAAAGAGGAGCCGGATGTGAGCTGCTGCACCCTCAGTTCCTCGGAGCTAGCCAGCTAAGCAAAGCTCAAAGTATTGTGCTGCTTTTGCACTTTGCTACACAGCCTTATACCATAATTTTTGAGTGCAAGATGAACAAATACCAGATACCAGGAGGCTTCCTGGTAGTCACGGTAGACGGAAAATGCTTCATCAAATGCATCTGCCCATAATGCGGTTTCCTCGGCGGGGATGCAAGCCTGATGGCCTCGTGTACGCAGTGTGGAGCTTAATATATGTGACTGCTGTGTTGCTGCCAGCAGCACCAACTAAGCCAGATTCAGTGGCCAACATGCAAGCACATGTGGCCAAGACAAAAGACGTGAACGCTCAAGTGGGCCTGTGGGCCCTGGCGGATGATCCAAGGATCCGTGGGCTCCGGCTCCAGAGCCGGAACCAAAGCAACAACCAGAACCACCGGGTAAGGTGACCACCCTGAGAGAGTCTGGGGCACTTCCACTAGTGGCGCAGAAGAGGGACTGCTTCCTGCCGATTGCCACCGGTGAATGTGAGGTGCCACAACGCCATTCCCCTGTGGAGATGTCCCTACCCTCCTCCTCATCAGATGATGACAGCAGTGGAAGGACGTCCATAGGGATGCACAGGCCGGTGCCTCACCCCAGCATAGCTGTGGAGGAACCCATTTCCAGCAGAGCAGATCAACTGCAGAGTCCCGGCCAGGCGACATCACGGAGAGCGCTGGTGCACCCTGAGCAGCAGAGGAGCACCATGCCTGTGGCGGCTCCCAGCGAGTGTCACGCTGTGCCCACCACAAACTAGACGAGACCCTCGGTACTGAGGTGGGAATAGAGTAAACACCACCGTCAGGCACGGGAATCTGATCTATGCACACTCCAGTTGCTCGCGCCGGGTCAGGAGCAGAAAGGGTAGAGGAGTAGTGAATACTTGCCGAGTTGAAGGTAATAGAAGTACGGAACGTTGGAGGTACTAGTCGCTGGGGTCGGTGCTGGAGAAGGTAGAATAGTTGAGGTCCGAGAGCCGAGTTCAGGCTGGAGAGTTGCGGAGGGTCGAGGATAGCCAAGGTCGGGGTTCCAGAGAGGCGGTGGTCCAAAGGCAAGCCAAGGTCGGTACACGGGAGATCAAACAAGACAAGGCAGGATATCTAGGAGGTAAGCACAGGAACAGGAAGCTTATGCTCAGCCAATGTGCCAGTGGCACTGCTGAGCCTAAATAGGTAAGACAGCCCAATAGGAGCAAGAGACGGAACCGGGGCGTGTTCGTGCAGAGCCTGTGATAGGCTATGGTAAGAATGCCTCAGCACTCTCACCTGGCTATCAGTGCTTGTTGCCACGTAGCTTGGGTGCGTGGCGTACGCGTCACGCGCACGCGCCGCGCACAGGGAGTGTGCGCCATGATCCGGAGGCAGGAACTCCCGCTGTGACCCCAGCCCGCATGCGCCCACGCGAGGACGCTGTCCGGCGTGAGGAGGAGCCGCACGCATTCGCGGAAGAAGCGGGAGTGCGCGTGGGAGGGCGCGAGTGCTGGGCTCCATCAGCGGCCGTCAGGGCAGGTAGGGGAGTAGTGCGCCTGCATGTTAAGGTGCATGGCACCTGGCTCCTGACTGTACCCCCCCCCTCCCTTCAGGAGCGACCTCCGGGCGACTCCGGTAAGGTTTGACGGGAAACTTCTGGTGGAACCTCTTGAGAAGGACAGGCGCATGAATGTGATGATGAGGGATCCAGGAACGTTCTTCAGGTCCGTATCCCTTCCAGTGAACCAGGTATTGTAGAGTTCTTCTGGAAATTCTAGAATCAATAATGGACTTAACCTCGTATTCTTGTTGACCGTGTACGAGTTGTAGGATTGGAGCTGAGGATGAAGGATCTGGAAACGGGTGCTCTGAAATGCAGGTTTGAGGAGAGATACGTGGAAGACCAAGGGAATCTTCATCGCGGGTGGAAGTTGTAGGCGGAAAGCAACCAGATTGATCTTCTCCACAATGGGGTAGGGCCCCAGGTATCTGGGTGCTAGCTTGAGGGTAGGCACTTTGAGTCTAATGTTCTTCGAAGAAAGCCATACCTTGTCCCCAGGTTTAAATTCAGGAGTCCCACGGCGGTGGCGATCGGCCTGACGTTTCTGTCTAGAGATGGCCGTCTTAAGGTTCTCCTGGATTCCTCTCCAGGATCTTTGTAAGGACAAGATCCATTCATCAGCCGCTGGAACATCGGAGGGTGAGGTGTAGATGGGGAGTCGGGATGGATGTGGAACCCAAAGTTGATGAAGAATGGTGAATTTTGAGTGGATTCATTCCGTAGGGAATTGTGAGCGAATTCAGCCCAGGTCAGGAGGTCCACCCAATTATCCTGTGTATCCGCAATGAAACAGCATAGGTACTGCTCCAGCGTCTGGTTGGTTCTCTCCGTCTGCCCATTAGACTGTGGGTGATACCCAGAGGAAAAATGAAGGGAGATGCCTAGTCTTTGGGAAAACGCATGCCAGAATTTGGAAATAAATTGGGGACCCCGATCAGACACGATGGTTAATGGAACACCATGAAGGCGAAAGACCTCTTGGACAAAAATATCAGCAAGGGAAGAAGAGTTCGGTAAACCTTTGAGAGGAACAAAGTGAGATTGCTTCGAAAATCGGTCGATGATTACAAGAATGGTATTCATACACTTGGAGACGGGTAACTCTACAATAAAGTCCATAGCCAAATGGTTCCATGGGCGATCGGGAATGGGAAGGGGGTGTAGAAATCCTTGGGGTCTGTTACGGGGTGTCTTGTTGCGGGAACAAGTCAGACAAGCCTTGACGAATTCTTCAACGTCTGAATTAATCCTTGTCTACCAAAATGTTTGAGTGATAAGGTCGTCTGTCCTCTTGGCTCCTGGGTGTCCGGCGGATCTAACAGAGTGACCCGATTCCAGAATCCTCCTGCGGAAGCGAGGTGCGGCGAAGAGGCGACCATCAGGAACCTCTAGACCCTCCGGGATGTTGGCCTGATCTTCAAGAATTTTGTCCAGCACGTTGAAGGTATTAGCAGCAAGAATACATTTAGCAGGAAGGATGGTCTCCAGTTTAACCTCTGGCCTGATACTGACCTGGCGGGAAAGTGCGTCAGCCTTCAAATTTTTAGATCCTGGTATAAACTAAATTATATAATTAAAGCGGGGGGAAAAAGTGACCATCTAGCTTGACGAGCTCCTAGATGCTGGGCAGTCTCAATATACAGAAGGTTTTTGTGATCGGTAAGGATGGTAATAGGTGTCTCTGTACCCTCAAGCAAGTGTCTCCACTCCTCCAGAGCGAGCATGATGGCCAGTAACTCACGATTGCCGACGTCATAGTTCTGTTGGGCTGTGGAAATTTTTTTTGAAAAAAAAGTGCAGGGGTGGAGTCTGGCTTGGGGAGACTTCCTCTGGGATAAGATGGCTCCAGCTCCAATGTCAGAAGCATCCACCTCGAGAGTAGATGGGAGACTGGTGTCTGGATGAGTTAAGATGGGTGCCAAAACAAAGGCCTCTTTAAGGTGCTTGAAGGATTGAGTGGCTGTCAGGGTCAGGAGCAGGGAGGGTAGAGGAGTAGTGAATACTTGCCGAGTTGAGGGTAATAGAAGTACGGAACGTTGGAGGTACTAGTCGCTGGGGTCGGTGCTGGAGAAGGTAGACTAGTCGAGGTCCGAGAGCCGAGTTCAGGTTGGAGAGTTGCGGAGGGTCGAGGATAGCCAAGGTCAGGGTTCCAGAGAGGCGGTGGTCCAAAGGCAAGCCAAGGTTGGTACACGGGAGATCAAACAAGACAAGGCAGGATATCTAGGAGGTAAGCACAGGAACAGAAAGCTTATGCTCAGCCAATGTGCCAGTGGCACTGCTGAGCCTAAATAGGAGCAAGAGGTGGAACCGGGGCGTGTTCGTGCGGAGCCTGTGATAGGCTATGGTAAGGAAGCCAGGTGAGAGTGCTGAGGTAATCGGTGCCTGTTGCCACGGAGCTTGGGTGTGTGGCACGAGTGTCACGCACGTGCACCACGCACAGGGAGTGTGCACCGTGATCCGGATGCGGGAACTCCCGCTGTGACCCCAGCCCGCATGCGCCCGCGCGAGGACTCCGTCCGGCACGAGGAGGAGCCACGCGCATGCGTGGAAGAAGCGTGAGGGAGCGGGGGGAGTGCTGGGCTCCATCAGCGGCCGTCAGGGCAGATAGGGGAGTGCTGCGCCTGCGTGTGAAGGTGCGTGGCACCTGGCTCCTGACAGCGAGCCAGCGGATGTACCTGCGGCCGATCCGGAGAACCCCGTGCATCCAGAGTCAGTGGAGCCGTGAGCATACTTCTGACCCGGCTTTCCAGGCTCCATGGTGACATCCGGAGAGGAGGTAATAGCCGGTACTTCCTCCGACGTGGAGGCCAGAAATACCCTTCCTTGCAACCGGTTATCAACGCACATCCGGTGCAGGAAATAGATCTGTATCCTGCCCTGTCACTCAGGGACCATAACTAGTGGACTACGCCACTCACTGCATGATTCCTCAATCACTCCTAAGTGTAACATTTCTTGTACTTCCTTCTCTACCAGGGCCCTACGACTTTCAGGCAATCTATAAGGACGGGAACGTACTTTTACCCCAGGTGCTGTCTCGATCACATGTGAAATTAAATTAGTTTGCCCTGGCAAATCAGAAAAAACATCATGGAATTGTGTACTGTAATTATTTCTAACAAGTCCCCTTTTTGTTCAGAGGACAACTGTCTACCCATTGGGATTTTATCGTCACCCACATTGTTCTCCCGTGGGGGCTGAGGACCCAAGTCCGTTTCCTCCTCCACCGGGTGGATGAATAGAGACCGCTGCATCTTCCAGGGTTTCAGGAAGTTCACATGGTAAATTTGTTTACCCTTCCTGGACCCTGGTTGAGCGATCTCGTAATCCACATCACACGGGAGGCGGAGTACTTCAAATGGGCCCTGCCTTTTGGCTAGGAGTTTGCTCTCACAACTGGGTAACAACAACATCACTTGATCTCCTGGGTGAAACACTCTCATACGAGCATTTTGTTTGTAATGTCTCTCCTGACTGTCCTGGGCTGATCTAATATTCTCCCTAGCAAAATGCCCGACCACATCTAGGCGCTTCCTAAGGTCCAATACATATTGCAGGGTATTCTTAGAAGGGGACCGCTGTTCCTCCCAGGACTCCTTTAGGAGGTCTAGGATACCCCGGGGTTGGCGATCATACAGCAATTCAAATGGAGAGAATCCCGTGGAGGTCTGGGGAACTTCCCGCACTGCAAACAGCAGAAAAGGGAGAAGTTCATCCCAGGCTCTCTTCTCTGAATCTACAAATTTTCTCAGCATCCCTTTTAGAGTTCGGTTAAATCTTTCCACCAATCTGTCAGTCTGTGGATGGTAGACCGATGTCCGAACAGACGACCTCTACTAATTTTAAGACATCCTGCATCAGTTTAGCCATAAAATGTGTACCTTCGTCTGTCAACATAACCTGGGGAAGTCCAACCCGTGAGAACAGCTCCAACAACTTGTTGGCTACTTGCTTCGCCGTTGCTGTTCTCAGGGGGAACGCCTCAGGATATTTTGTTGCATAGTCAACTATTACAAGAATAAACCTGTGTCCTTTCCCAGAAGGTTTTAGAGGTCCTACCAAGTCTACCCCAATTCTTTATAGGTGAACTGACACCAAGGGTAGAGGAACCAATGGGGCTGTTTTTTGTCCCTTCGGACTAGTTAGCTGGCACTCCGGACATGCCGCACATAACTTAGCAATATCACTATGCATCCCTGGCCAATAGAATCGGGCCGAAATACGGTCCAATGTTTTATCCCTGCCAAGGTGACCACCCCAAGGGACAGTATATGGGCTAGAGTGAACACAGATTTAACAAACGCCTTGGGAACCAATATCTGTCTGGTGACTCCCCCCTGTTTGTGTCTGCCTATTCACCCTATACAGGATATCATTCGATAATTCAAAATGGGGGAATACTTTCAGCCCCTGTGCATTCAATATTTGCTCATCAATTTTTACCACTTTATCATACTGTCTAGCAAGGACTGGGTCTTCCCTTTGCCTCTGGCGAAAATCAGGGAGGTATAGGTCTGGTAAATCTCCAGGGCCCATATCCCCCTCCCTCTGGCCATCCCCAGCCATCACTTGTGACTTCTGGCTACTAGAATGGTCACCTTGAGACCCAGATTTCTGCAACCAGTCCTGTTTGTCAGAGCGTCTTTGCTTGTGAGTCTTTTGAACCCGGTGTCTACTGGGAAAAAGGTCTGCCAAGAAGGGGAACAGTTTGCCAGGGATCTCCTGAGCCATAGAATAAGGCGCCTCGTGAGAGACTGGAGCCATTAGTTCCAAAAAGAAAGGCCAGTCCCGGCCGAGCACAAAGGGGGCGACTCCTACTTCGAGGTAGCTGACCTTTTACCTGTAGCTGGATTTTGGCCGTCGGATACCATTTTACATCGCCGTGTATACATTTTATACTCCATGGGGAGTCAAAAGAACACACGTTAGGCGGTAACAGTTCCTGGAAGACCAGAGTTTTCCCAGAGCCCGAATCTACAAGGGCCTGGATGGTTTTTCCCCCAACCTGGGCTGGAAGTAGCCAGGGCTGGAAGTAGCCAGGGCTTGTAATTTTCTCCAGTGAAGGCCGAGGCGACGGTACTGCTGAAGGAACAATCCATCTGTGGACAGTCCCTATGCCGGTGGCCTTGTTCTCCGCAGGCGGAACATGGAGAGTGTTCCCTCGCAGGAGGGTGCCGCGGATAGCGCTCCGCTGGACCGGATACTGGAGACCAGGCATCTGGTGGGTCCTGTGGGCGACGTCCTCGGAAGTTCCTCTCATTTGGCGACAAGTCGACATCAGGAAGGGGATGAGGGTCTCGGCGGTGCCCGGCGTTTTGACTTCTTCCTTGTTGGAAGGACTGCTCCTTTCATTGGCACTTGGCGGTTGCGTATGGAGGGGCCGTAGTTTCCCCGTTGTTCCAACCTCCTTCTTTGGGTATCCGCAAGTGCTGGTGAAGTTGGATCCGTCGGGTCCACGGCATTCGCCTGATCCTCGGCCCCAAGGAAGTTCTCAACGAGTCGGACCGCCAAAGCTAAGGTTTTAGCAGCATGGCGTTTTACCCATGAGCGTGCGAAAGGGGGGTATTATCTGTAGGAATTGTTCCAAAACTACTTGCTCAAGAATTGCCTCCTTAGTGCGCTCCTCGGGTTGGATCCAGCAAGTACACAAGTCCAATAACTGCTGAGCGAGGACCCGGGGTCTCATCTTAGCGGTGTACTTCAGGTTCCGGAACTGCTGCCGGTAGGTCTCTGGGGTCAGACCTAAGCGATCCAGTATGGCGGCTTTTACTTGTTGGTAGTCCATTGCCTGATCTGCTGGGAGGCCCTGATATGAGGCCTGGGCTTCTCCTATGAGGAGCGGGGCCAAAGCAGTTGCCCAGCGATCTTCAGCCCAGCCCTGAGCTTCAGAAACCTTTCAAATGTCAGTAGAAAAGCCTCTGGATCCTCGTTCGGAGCCATTTTCCTCAGGAGGACTGGGGGTTTGTTCGCAAGTTCTGGACTGGCAGAACCATGGAATTGGGTCAGCAGCTTGGCCATCCGCTCATCCTGTGCTGCCTGCTACTGGGTTAGTAGCTGGGTTTGCTGCTGCAATAGTAGTTGGACCTGCTCCTGCATTAACAGTCCCTGCTGTTTGGTCTGCTCCTGCATTAACAGTCCCTGCTGTCTGGTCTGCTCGCACAGAAAGTCTTTTAAAAATTCTTCCATTTTTCTCATTTTTGTGTGTGTGTGGCCCTTCAACTGCAGGGGCCTCTCAAAATCCCGGCACGTCTGACACTATATGTTGCAGGGTACATGCAACCACACACGCGGGTTCTCTTGATAAGGCTTATTTATTGAGCCTTAAAAACATACAGCACACATAAACAAAATAGCTTCTCTTCAGCATATAAAAACAAAATAGCTTCTCTTCAGCATGCAGGACACAGACAGTTATCACACATGTACTTTGAAAACAGACCTTATAGCAGTAATCTCTTCAGTATTTCAGTCCTGTCTCCTGACCAGCTAGCTTGCATGTGTGTACAGCCTGGGGGTTTTAAAACACCTTTATTATGCAGCTGGGGTCAGACTAATAAAGCAGCCCTTCTCAACTGAAACTGAACCTCGTCACTGCTGCACTGCAAGCCTAAACATAGGTTTGCCAGGTATATGGCTGGTGACGTTCATTCACCCTGTCACACTCCAATATCCTGATTTTGTTTTTGACACAATTATAGCAAGAATGGAACAAGTAGTTTACCACACCAGCTCTATTTATCTTTCATTTTTTGATTATCACACTTCATCTTTAGGTCGTGTTGAGACAGTAAAAACATTTCAAGATCTTGTTACTCCTGTAGAGAAAAGAATGGTACAGTATGTAAACAGATTATGTTGGATAATGAAATAAGGAAAGCCTTCTTTCCTATGTGTACACATTCCATGGTTTTATTAAAAGGATTGAATTGTAGTGGAAAAAATCCAATCAGAATATATTTACATGAGATCCAGGTCAATATGTCTCAGATTCTCTCACGAAATGTACTTATAGTTCAATTACAATTTCATACTGTGTGTCTTAAATAAATAAGTTTCCTTGGGAGAAATGGACGGAAGAAATTAAGAAAGATGACTGCTTCTGGTTTTACAAAAACAATTAAAAGAAGCAGAAATCGTTTTTCAACATGAACTGGGTCAATTAAAAGAAATAGAACATGAATGGTCAGTAATGTAAGGATCTGCTTGGTGGGCAAAGTTTAAAAAATCTGTTACAATGTTATCAAAATTGTCTGTAGGATCAGCTTTGGGTAATTTTTTAATTCACCCTTTTATCGTTGTACTTTGTGTGGCTTTATTATGTATTGTTTTTCAACTATTTTTAATATGTATTATGTATACATGTATGTATGTATTATGTATACATGTATGTATGTATTATCCTACTATCTCTGTACGTTCTCCCCACCAATTAGATTATAAGCCCCTCTTCAGAAATGTTACTTTTATGTCTGAAGCACTTATTCCTATGATCTGTTATTTGTATTATTTGTTATTTATATGATTGTCATGTGTAGTACTAATGTGAAGAGCTATGTACACTAATGGCGCTATATAAATAAAGCCATACATACATACATAAATAAATGAAAAGACTGTATACACAGATAAAGGTCAAAATGACCCAAGGAAATAAACATTGAAAAAAATGTTAAACATGAATTTACGCAAGGCATCAAATGAAAGGAAGGAGCATAAGTATCTGTTAGCAGGTTTATTGTTAAAGGGCAAAAAGGAAAACAACAACAAAATGCTTAGCTCCTCTCTGGAGTTCTAACTAACAACCTTGTTAGTTCCTTACTATAGTTTGGAGAGCTAAGCCCATTATCAACTAGACTAAAGATAATGTTAGTGATAAGCTACTTCTAGATAAGCTGCATCTAATGCTCCACTTTGATCTATTACCTTAGGCTAAGGCCCCGCTCCCTCAGTCAGCGCGCCCGCACTGCATGCAGGCAGCGCGCTGATAGGCACAGACCGCTATCTGCGGTCTGTAGGGAGCGGGGGGGAGGAGGCGTGGTTTGAACGGAGGGTCCGTATGTTCGTACACCCCTCCCCTCCTCTGGTGTGCAGGAGCCCGGAGATACGATCACGCTCTGGCACAAACAAAAAAAAAACAAGCCATGACACAGCTCAACAGGCAGCCTCCCTACGAGCTCCTTCCCTTAAAGAGAGACCTTAAAGAAGAAGACTGGACATAGTGCAGACTGTATACAGAGGATTTTATAAAAGGTAAGTGAAAGGTTTTGCACTCACATGGTTTCAAAAGTTTAAAAGCATTTCGATCACACGCAGTGGATCTCAGCAGCCGGATAGATGGTGTATCTGATTCCCCTCCTTCTGTGGCGTGCGTGTCACTGGTTGCGTTCCAACTGCACCGGAAGTGATGTCATCCGCTTCCAGGGGTTCCGGCCAATGGTAAAGTTTTCTTCTTTAAGGTCTCTTGGAGTCTATATGAGGTTAAGACTGATTTCCTGACTATCGTGGGATATCCATACTATGGAAAGATACCTTTACGTGCCTTTAATCCTCTCACACTTGTGAGTACATCTACAATAGATCAGCCAATTTACTTTAAATTTGTCATATCAATATTGCACAATATATATATATTTTTTATTCCACATATCCCTGCGCTTCCCGGAGAATCATCCCTTTATCCATAATATAAACCCTTCAAAATATCCTAACTATTACATTTATTGAGTAAACATTAGCTTCCACTTTTAAACCACCAACATGCATATGTATGTTAATGTTCACAGCACTGATGTGCACATACAGTATGTCAAATAACAATTCTGCACAGATTACTAGAAGCTATAAACAGTTCATAATAACTTTCCCGTATAGATCACATAAATCCACATATACTGAAGAAAGCAAATGGAATGCAAATAAGGTCTCATTCTGCCTCCTCCCATTCTGTTCATACATAAATGTGTGCAAATAATTTATTAGTGTACAAAATGTTGATAAGTAAAAGAGGAAGTGTAGTCCCTTCATTAGAAAATTATCTTCATAAAAATATATTATATATGTTTGATATGCACTGTATAGTAATAGGAAGTAGATTAATAATTATGACAATTATATTTTTAAAATTATACATTTATCAACATAATTTTCTCAAGTGCCAAGTGCCATTTTAAAGAGAAAAAATGTCTCTGAAGATATTGTTGTTAAGTTGAAAGTTCTTTATTCTGGTCATGATACTAGTTACTCTAGCCTCTTCTTTTGGCCTTCAACAGTGGACTGCAGTAAGCACCCACAAGGATGGCCACTACCTAGACCTGGTTTTCACAAAAAACATTTCTCTCTCGGATTTCTCCATTACCTCTCTCTCTCTCTCTGACCATCATCTTCTCTCATTTTTTCTCTCTCACTTCCTCCTTCACCATCTTTATATAACTCTCATTTCTGCAGAGACCCACATTCTATAAACCTACCAGCTTTTGATTCCACTTTGCACTCCTGCGTCTCCTCTCTCAGCTCTGCTCCAGTCCCTGGCAACCTGATCAGGAACTACAACTCTGCCCTATCCTTCTCTCTTGATCTACATGCCCCTCTCTCTCTCTCATATCACCCTTCTAACCCCAGACCCTGGCTAAATTTCCAAATACGCATGCTGCGTCCTGCACTTGTTCCTCTGAACGCTTATGGAGGAAATCTCACAGACTTCACTAGAAATTTATTTTATCCTGTTTCAACTCTACCCTTTCCCAGGCTAAACAAACTACTTTTCTTCACTAATCAACACACACAGGTCTAACCCACGCTGACTCTTCTCTGTCTTTGACTCCCTACACAGACCATCCTCTGCTACCTGTTTTTCTTTCTCCATTTCACCTCAGGACTTTGCTTACTATTTCAAGAAATATGTGGAATCCATACATCAGGACATCCCTCTCTGTATTCTCCTCCCATCTACACCTCTTCCTAACTTTCCTCCTGCCTTCCTTGACTCTTGTTCCGCTGTCACAGAGGAGGATGTATTGTTTCTGATCTCCTCTTCTCCCTCTACCACTTGCCCTCTCCACCCATTCCCTCCCATCTCCTAAAACCTCTTGCTCCTACTCTAATCCCTACACTCACAAACATTTGTAACTCCTCCCTCTACTCTGGTACCTTTCCCTCCATCTTCAAACATGCAACAGTTATACCATTACTCAAAAATAGTGAGCTTGACCATACCTATCTGTCTAACTTTCGTCCTGTCACTTTCCGGCCTTTTGCCTCCAAACTCCTTGAAGGCCTTGCATTCTCTCGCTTGCTCCATTTTCTCACCTCCTATTCTCTCCTACACTCCCTACAATCTGGTTTCTGCACTTCTCACTCTACTCAAACAGCCTTCACTATAATAACTAATGATCTCCATGCTGCCAAAGACAAAGGTCACTACACTCTGATCATATTACTGGACCTCTCTGCAGCATTTGATACTGTGGACCACCCTCTTCTCCTTCACATTCTCCATACTCTTGGTATCTGTAACAAAGCTCTATCCTGGATTGACGCTTACCTCTCCCATCACACTTTTAGTATCTCTCTTGCTAACACCTCATCCTCCTGTATCGATCTCTCTATAGGGGTACCCCAAGGCTCTGTCCTAGGACGTCTTATCTGTTCTCTTTACACACTCTCTCTAGGTGACCATATCACATCTCTTGGGTCAAATATCACCTCTCTACTGATGACCCACATTTTCTTTTCAAACCATGACCTTACACCTGCTGTACAGACCAAAGTTTCTGAATGTCAGTCTGCTATATCATCCTGGATGACCCTCCGTTGACTCAAACTTAACATGTCAAAACCAAAGCTCCTCATATTTCCTCCCAAACCTGGCCCTACTACCTCCTTCTACATTACTGTTGGAAGCACCATCATACACCCAGTATCACGAGCACTCTGCCTATGGGTCACACTCAACTACTCTCTCACATTCAAAATGTAGCTAAAACCTGTAGTTTTTTCCTCCACAATATTACAAAGATACGCCCTTTCCTATGTTGCTCTACTGCTAAAACTCTGACAAAGGCTCTCATTCTCTCCCGTCTCGACTACTAACTCTTGCTGTCCGGCCTTCCTGCCTCTTACCTGTCTCCCCTACAATCCATCTTAAACGCTGCTGCCAGAATCACTTCACTCTTTCCTAAATCTGTCTCAGTGTCTATCCTGCTGAAATCCCTTTCCTGGCTTCCTATCAAATCCCGTATCACACTCCCGATTCTCCTCCTCACCTTTAAGGCTTTACACTCTTCTGCCCCTCCTTCCATCTCAGCACTAATTTCTCACTATACACCATCCCAACTCTTGCGTTGTGCTCAAGGTTGTTCTCCCTACCCCTCTCCCACCTTAAACCTTTCTCACTGACTGCCCCACACCTCTTAAATGGCCTTCCCCTCAATATCCGACTAACACCCTCTGTATCCACCTTTAACTTTAAAACCCACCGTCTTAACGAAGCATATGAGTAGCTCTTTGGCTGATTCTATACACCGCATACATCAACCTTGGCACCTTGCAGATGCACTTACCAGAACACATTCCTTCTGTCTCTGTATGATATTCCTACTTACCAATTCGATTGTAAGCTCTTCGGGGCAGGGACTCACTTTCCTCAAAATTACTTTTATGTCTGAAGTGCTTCTTCCCATTATGTGTTTTTTGTATTATTTGTTATTAATATTATGATGTCACATGTATTACTGCTGTAAACTGCTATGTACATTAATGGCACTATATCAAAAAAGACATACATACATAACCTTGGGAAAAAAATTTAAGCTGTTGTTGCTAAGTACTACATAAAGTCCTGCATACTGTATAAACCTTAATTCTTGATACTTGAAGACAACAATCCATTTAAGAATTGTTGTTTTATCCTTCTGTATATGTCAGTTTCAAGTTATTTTCCCTGGTCTGCCTATATTTGTAGAAAAAATATGTTTGGATAAAGTCATGATTGGGTATTTTTTTATTGAATTAATGGTGTATGATTATACAGTATATTCTAATAGCTCTAGCAGAATGATCCCTCTTCCTTCATTATTTTATCTCTCTGTATAACATATACTTTTATAACAAATTGTATTTAGGATACCAATGCCATGAAATTATCCTTTCTAAATGTAACGCAGGACTGGCAGTGATAACTGGATTAGGGTTCGATACCTTGCATCATAGCTTCATGAATTTGCCCCATTATCTTCCATTGCTCTTTCACATATATACATGCTAATGTAGTGACAATATATAACTACTCAAACCAATATTGCATCTTTGGTCGTCTTTTGGAATATCTGCAACAATCCAACATTTCTATTGAATATGAATCATAATTTAGTGCAGTAAACTATCCTATGGAAAAGCATACTTTGGTGTCCAGAGGTTGAATTATCTTAAAAAAAGTGATTGAGTTTTTAATTCACCTTCATGTTTTGGTTGAGACGCTAAATTGATTTTTGTCCTGTATACAGAGCCTTTAAAATGTTATTCAATGTCTGATTGCACCGCGATCGGCAGACAGCTCACATTTCCTTGAATAGGAGTCAACTGGCCACTTTGAACTAGCCCTATAACCTATAGTTATTTATTGGATTTGTAAAATATAATTGGTAAATTAACTATAGTACAATTTATTTAAATATGATCTTAACTTTTTTAGAAGGATTAAATCTACCCTGTGGTGTTCATTTTGCAGAGAATAAGCTTCACGAAACAGCATTATTTTAATGATGCACTCTGCTGTGATGTGTATGCCTGGATGTTCCTCTAGCAGCATTACTCTCATGTGTCAGTGTGTCCCCTACCTGCTCAGCTAATGAAGGCTGATCTACACTTTAATGGAAAGAGGGAATGATCTTGCTGCTTGCAGACAATTAAGAAACGTTGTTGAGGTTGGTGAAATCCTCTGCACAGTTAGAAAGTATATACTGTACACGATGTAACTTTTTTCATTCTCAGGAAACGATGTGTAGAAAATGTACAGGGCTGGTAACAGCATTGCTATATTCTCCAAATCCCAAAGCTGACCAAGATCTATATTGTCATTTTTGTCTGAGCCCTTATTAATCATCAAACCTTTAAATTGGATTGCAATACCTACACATATTGTAAAAAAACAAAAAAAAAAACATCTTATCTTGCCTATCTACAACTGTACAGTATGTGCACTATAATACCCTTTGGAGTAACACAGCTAGGATACCCAATACTGGAATTAAGGTGCTGTGCACCTTTCTTGATTAATCTTCAAAAACAGTGATCCACGAAAGTCATTGCTGAAGGTCATAAAGAATGTTTGTATTCTCTGCCTACAATAAAAAGCATGACAATCCTGGCCGATTTTGAAAAAAGGTACTGTAAAATGAGAAAGAAAGCTTGCACTCTTGCAGCAGATTCTCCCTCTTGCTCCTGGCCATATAGAAATAGCAAGTGTTACTGGTGAGAAATTGCTTCCAAAGGAGCAAAACCATGTCCAATAAGGCCAGGTACATAGTAGGTGAGCGTTTGTGACCGAGCATGTGACGTCACGCGCGCCTGTGCCTGAGGAGATCCGTGTCCTGCAGGGTTGTGTGATGGGGGCATGCCTGTGACGTCATGTGAGTGGTTCGCCCTCATTGGTTGAACTGCGCACCTGACCTGCCGTCGGGTGGCAAATTCAAACCAGTTTGTCTCACCACGCATCGGCCGCCTCTGCGCTCACGTGCACACGCAAACTATGGACATGCGCATTGGCCTCCATTGGTTTGTATTTGAAGCGAGTGATGTTGCTCCACAGTCGGATCCACTATGGACGCAGCCTAAGACACTGAAAAGGTGTGCCTAAGTAGCCTGTTTCAACACAATGCAACTCTTCTTAATTAAGATCACACCTCAAATGTTTAACTGTCCCAAAGGTTTTTTAAAGAAGCTGTACACTCTTCCTTTTTTTATTCGGTCTTACATTTTATAAAATATTAACATGATTCAAAGTCAAATGAAGAATTATATCTAATTCCTACAAGAAAAACATAATTCAAAGGACATGTTGGCTTAATAAAGTGTAGTGTTTCCAGAGTTGTCACCTAGACCCAGTACAATAAGATACAGAGGTTGTCTGAGAGCGATATCTCAAACTTAGCTTCCCCGTTAAGAATATACACTCTAATTCTTTGTTATTAAAATGTATCAAAATGTTTTAGTGCATATATAAAAAAGCTGATTATGACAAAACACCAGAAGTTAAGAGAAGTGGCTGGTATAAAAAGTAAATCATGCAGTGCTATCTCCTTACACCGTGTCAAAAAGCAATAATAACATGTATCTCAAACCTGACTTTCATATTTGTGTATGTAAAAAAATCAGTCTGAACATTTGACATAGATTTTCTTATCCAACTAAAGTGCTAGTTTAAATGTTGTCTCTTTTCTTCTCCACATTAGAAGGCCCCATCAAAGGTGGTCTTCCTCCTTCTACCATGAGTATCATGACTGTTCCAAACACAAGATGTCTCTTGGTCACATGGTCCCGAAACTTTCAGTATATGTGCCCCATCCGTGTTTCTTCTGTTGCTTCATCAGGGGTGGGGCGCAAGTTTCCCCTGTTGTCAGGGGGGTGATACTGTACTCTGTTAACTGGCTGACCTGTTATACTTCTGTACTCTGACATTAGATTTAAGATAATCTAAGGGCCAGTAATCCTACAAAAATAAGTTTTGTGAACCGTTTTATTTGTAAACAAAATTCAAATAAATGCTGGCATTTTACAGGTAAAGAAAGGTGTAAAAAAATTGAGTAATTTAGTTCTTCATTAAGCCCATGTGAATGAACACTTTGAAAATTAAAAATCCATTTACTTTATTTTCTAAGTGTAGCCTACTTTCCCCTGTGTCTAAGGAAGCTACCTGTGGTGCGTTACCTGAGTGGCTTACAGGAGGCTTGATCCTCCGCCGCTGGGTGCCTGGGGTGATCTGTTCATGGTTACACAGCGCCTCCACCTGGGAGAGATCCTAACACAGTAGGATTACCCCTCTCAGGAACCCAATACATACAGTAGAGGAATAAATATACACACGGAGGAATAACAACTTATCTTTACTGACAACACATAACCTTAGTACCTTAGCAGTACACGCAGCATAACCCAAACCCATACAGTCCCCACAAGGTATACCCACACCACAACACTACACCGGTGAAACCCACAGAGTCCAGGCCCGCCCAAATAGTGTTAATGTGGAGTAGCGCTACCCACTGTGTGTATGGCCGTTGGTGCACATGTACCTTTCCTGGTCTCTGTCTAGACCAAGACAACCTAAAGATGGTGATCCGTCAGACCGCAGAGTGATAGCACATCACATCTACCGGATCCTTTTCATCCGCCACTGGAGGGACCTCCCGCAAGGAGTGTGTCCCTATAAACTGTCTCTGGTAAAGTGCCTGTGGTCTTGTCCCAGACCACAGGCCGCACACACCGCGTGGTATCCCTTGCTGATGCTGCAGCTCTAACAGTACCTAGAGCCGGGGCCCTTAACTGACAGGGCCTTCCCTACATGTACTGGGGCCTACTGTGAGTCAGGGATTAGCTGGGGCCTACAGGGGGAAAGCTGGCCTAGTCCCAGGGATACTGGCACCTGGGACACTACCTCTCTCCTCTGCGTCCTGCTACCGACTGGCGTGGTCCCTGCAGCGCGCCAAATGGATCTTTTCTGCTGGCTCCCTGCAAACACCCCTAAGCCTCTTTGGACTTGCAGTTCCCTTGCGGAGCCGTGGGCAAGATGGCCGATGCATATTCATTCTGCGCATGTGCAAGTGTCCTATCGCACATGCACCATAATAAAAAAATAGCAGCGCCCTGTGCCGGCGTCCCACCGCGGATCTCCAGTGATAGGATCACCCCCCAACAGCCTGCAGCCTTCCTAGTGGCTCCTACTTCCCGGCAATCCGCCCGCACTCTGGAGGTACCCGTGCGCCTTGCCGAGCAGTCGTAGCCTCCCCCTTCTCCGCACCCGAGGTAAGAGAGGGAAAGGTGGACCTGGCTACATTAGTGACATTCTTCAAGATTTCCCCCCCTTAAACCAAAATGTACAGCTTCTATACCCACAAAGACAGGATTCGCACTACAGTATGTCTATGGAAATAGAGTTGCACAACACTCGTCAACGTCTTGCACTTCAAATTATCTGCCATTGCATTAGTAATATTGGAACATGCAATTAAATATAATTAACGTTAGTAAACACACATAAAGGCATATATAATATGGAGCTCACAATCCCTCACAATCCATGCACAACCATTTTAATGAGGGTTTGTTATGTTAGACTGTTCCAAATAATTAGTTTAGGTCATTTGCATTCTCCCCTTTTTATTATAGAAACAACATAAGCATGCAGCATCTCTGACCACCTACTGTATAGTAAATAATGCATAGGAAAATGAAATAATGTAGGTGAATACAAAACACATCCACTCAGGAACATATTGGATTGAGCAACAATATGCCCCATTAACCAAACAATTGATTAACAAAGAAGAACACAACCCATTATGGAAATGATTGCATTGCCTGTACAATTAACATTAATAAATACAGCACCCCCTCCCGTGTTGTTAATGTCAAGCAACAATTACGTTTAAATGTAGAAGTAGCACATTTAAAATGTGCTAATCACTAGCACTAATAGAATATGTTCTTTGACAGCTTCCTATAGAACACAATGTGGAGGATGTATGATGTAAAGAAAATGATGTTTTGATGCATTGTATCATTTTCTGATTGCATAACAAAAAGAGCTTCCTTTCCTTCTTGGATGCACAGTTTGCGTGGGAAAGTGTTTACATTTTTAAACATGATTAATTTTTTGGATGTCAGTATAATGTGAAAAAAGGAAGAACACGAATTCCTTCCTTATTCCTCATGCTGATATTCTCCAAACGGCATGCTTCAACACACTGTGCAGTCAGAGCATAGTGCCTTCATACAATGAGGCATAATGAAAATCGATGCTATTTGCTTTAAATTTGCTCCAAAAATTATATTTTTGTAAATCACTGGGCAAATTTCTATTTATTCTCAAATTCGCAAAAGTTTGCCTAATGGGGGGAGAGCGGGAGGAAGAGAGAGAGGGTGAGGAAGAGAGAGAGGGAGGGAGTGAGGAAGTGGGAGAGGGAGGAAGAGAGAGAGGGTGAGGAAGAGAGTGAGGGAGGGATGGAGGGAGGGAGTGGGAGAGGGAGGGAGGGAGTGGGAGAGGGAGGGAGGTGGGAGCGGGGAGGAAGGGAAGAAGGGAGAGAGAGAGAGAGAGAGAGAGAGAGAGAGAGAGATAATCATAATTTACTAGAGCTTCAAATTACTTATATACCTCCCCAAATACATCTTTATACAAGTTGGAAGACACCTGTGCTCAAAAAGAAACACACCTGAGAAACCGCCGATTTATTCATATTTGGATGTGCAACGAATATTTAAATGATTAACATTATCATTCTTTTTCTTCAAATACGTTTTAGGGTGTGGATGGAAGTATTGTAACTGCAATGATTTTTTTAAAGTTCGCGTCACTTTTTTTTAATAACAGAATGTATTTTTTTTTAATATAGAGGCAACTTTTTTTCGATCTTGGACAAATTCGTGGAGTCGAACTTGCTAAAAAATGCCAACGGATTTGAACTTTGCCAAAAAGTTCACCCATCTCTACCAATAACAGCTTCATCAGGAAGAACCATGTTCAAACTAATGAGACAAAACAAAAAAAAAATCTATGAGAGGGTTTAATGATTCTGAACTTCTTTAATCCAGGTATGGTTGTACAAACAAATGAATACAGTAGATAAATGATTTAAATCACTTTTATGTTAAAAAATAAATAGGAAGCACTGGTATATAATGCAATAACAATGCAATCATCCTTTTTGGTTTAGGAGCAGTAGCGGAACTACCATATGTGCAGCTAGTTTGGCTGCACCAGGGCCAACCATGAAATGCCGTTCCGCCTCTTATTTTAGAAGTCAGAACTCTGTTCCCTCATTTCGCAAGGGCCCCCTATTCACACTCTCAACCTGGGTCCTACCTGTGGTGTGGGGCTTAACCCAGCGCTGGAGGGAGCGCATCTATGTGGTCCTAACATGGAAGTTAGACTCCACCAGAAGTCAGACCCAACTTCTGCAACCATCGCCTGTGTGGGCAACATTGCCGGTTCCGCTAGTCCACAGGTTGGGCACCAGGGCAAGAGAGGGTGTGGGGGGGTTTGTTTAACTTGCACTGGGGCCCACTAGTTCTAAGCAAATATTAAGTATGATTTTCAATGTTGTTGTCTTATAACGTTCAAAACAATTTGAATGTATTGTATTCAAATTATCATTTTCAAATAGAAAAACAAAATTAATTTGATATTACAGTCTAATGCTTCACACAATTTAGTAAGTGACTAAAGAAAACAGTGCCAGTACTTAATAAATATTTGTGTTACTTTATTTATTTATAGTATAATATATACTGTATATTGAATGAAGAATCCCAACAAATAAGAACAATACAATTTTTTTTTTTTTTTTAAATAGAAAGGAAATTCTAAAAAAACAAAGCCTCAAAAAGCTACAGGTCATCTCACCAGGACCAAGGCTATCCTTTTGAGACTAGATGCTGAAAAAGCATTCGACAGGATAGCCTGGTCCTTTTTAGACAGAACAATGCAAAGATTCGTATTCGGGGGCCCTTTCCTCTGTACCTGAGCTCTGTATCAGAATCCAACAGCCTCGGTCAAACTTCCGGGAAATAATGTGGACTCAATCAAAATAAAAAATGGCACGAGGCAGGGCTGCCCCCTATTTCCCTTCTTTTTTCCCTCTCAGTAGAACCTTTAGCCTCAAATATCAGAAGCGATCCAAATATCCAGTGAATTAGCATAGGTAAAACAGACTATAAACTCTCCCTATTTGCAGACGACATTATTCCAACGTTATCCAATCCCCAAACATCCCTGCCCAGTCTCCAGTATTGTTTAACGGAATTTGGCAAAATATCTGGATATAAAATTAATAACGATAAGTCAGAAACTCTGAATTTGACCCTCCCATCCCAGGAAATAAAACTACTACAATTGAACTTCAAATACAAGTGGCGTTCCTCCCATATTAAATATCATGGAGTTAAAATTGCCAGATTCTTTAGCTCTCTTTTTTACTGTAACTACCCCCCTTTATTTGACAAGATCAAGAAAGATCTGCAGATGTGGGATAAATACCAGATCTCCTGGATCAGGAGGATAATATCAATCAAGATGAATATACTACCTAGACGGTTATATTATTTTCAGACCTTTCCGGTCCTAATACCGATCCCGGAGTTAAATAACCGGCAAAATAAAATATTCCATTCATTTGGCAGAGCAAAAGACCTAAGATGGCAAGGTCAGTTATGGTAGCCTCTAGAGAAAGAGGGGGTAAAATATTATAAAGCAGCCCAGTTACAGCAGGTAGTGGTTTGGAACGCTGACCCAAGGCTATTTTGCTGGCTGGGTATCAAATCCCACTATTTAAGGGATACCTCACTTGCAATGTCTCTATGATCCCCAAGGAGGCAGGATGCTGATATCAAAATGTTCAAACTGGGCCCGATGGGATGCACATGGAATATTTGGAGCAAAACAAAAGGCAAATACAAACTCACCTCTCCTTTGTATCAACTTACCCCCCTCTTTAATAACCTGGATTTCCCCCCAGGCTGTGAGCCAAAGCAATTTGATCAGTTCCAAATTAAAGACATCAGAACAATAGCAGACCTTCTGAACAAAGGGAAGCTCATCTTCCAAGAACTCTGTAGTAAATATGAGGCTCCAGTTCACCACTTATTTAAATGTCTTCAATTAAAAACTTCCCTATATAAAATATCTGGAAACCTCACTTTTCCTGAAATTTCAAGTTTTGAATCATACTGTCAAAGGCAAATCTATCAGAAGGGATTAATTAGGAGAATATATCGTGAGGTAGAGGCATCAATAGATACCCCAGAGCATAACTATATGCTCAAATGCGCTGAAGATTTAAGCATATTTATTAATAGAGATGACTGGGAGGACAGCTGGGAGTATGCAGCCAAAACCTCAATCTGCACCACGGCAAAAGAAAAAATATATAAAATACTATTCCACTGGTATCTAACACCATCTAGGCTGAGACATATCTTTCTGGAGGTCCCTGATTTGTGTTGGAGGGGTTGTGGACAGAAGGGGGATGTGGCTCATATATGGTGGACATCTATAGGGTTGATAGAAAATACGCTTAACTTGGTTCCTACTGTACATCTATTATATTGGGACATAAACATGGGGATCTCCTCCTTGTGAAAACTGGTATCTTCCTGTTTTCCTCCATCATCATTACCCTTAGAAATATGTTAATCATATTTAGTTTTATACTTATTTCTATTATGTGATATTGAGCCCATCAGGGAGCCCCCCCCCTCCTCAATCAAATAGTGAATTTCTGTCAATGGCCAGTACTTCTTCAAAGGCCAGTTGTACATCTGCCTTATGGTACCCAATTGGATAAAGCATTCATTCAATTCTCCAGACTGTTGGATTAAGTCGTCCATAGTAGAACAGTTTCTCCTCAACCTGAGGAATTGGCCCTTGGGAATACCCTTAATCACAGCCTAGGGGGGACAGCTGTCTGCTCTTAGAAGCATATTTTTTCACTTGTTTTTCTAAATTTATCCATTTCAATGTTTTTATTCATGTCCAGATACAGAAAAAGGTCCAGATAGTGTATGTGATGTGATTAAAATTAAATGTGAATTTAAGATTATAAGTATTGTGATTTATATAATTGAAGGAGTGAAGTGTGACTAAATCCTTTCCCAAATCAAAATCAAACCAACAATATATCTTTTATAAAACAAAATGTGCTCTCTATGTGGGTTTTTGCTACTAAAAATAAATTGTGTCCCCACCAACCCATAAACAAGTTTGCATACGACAGAGCAAAACTTGTCCCCATAGCTGTGACTTGTTGCTGCAATTAAAATTTGTGATCAAACAAAAAAATATTATGAATGAGTAAGAATAAAATTGCATCTAAAATAAAAGCAGTGTTAAGTTCAGGACTATCTGGACCCTTCAAATAGAAGTGGACAGATGTCAGACCAAGGTCATGCTTGAGTGGGTGAGGACTTGAAGTATATTTCTAGGACTTACTTGCCATTGGAGAAGCTATGTGTGTATCATTCTCTCAGTTCATTACCTATATTCTTTACCTCCAATGAGGGTGCTTCAGGGTGGGTTACCATTGCTGTGTGTGCCCTTCAGGAAGGTTTTGATATTCTTTATATGAGACATCTCACTGTTTTGGTTTATATTGCTATACACACTCCATGCTTGAGCGGTTCTTGTTTCGTATACTTTATATATCAAATAAGTGTAATGGTGTTTCCACCACCCCATGGGAGATTCCCCTGTTACCAGGTGTATGGTGCATGCTACCTGTTGTCTCACAAGAGGCTGAGGGGTCCGCCGATGTTTTTGGGGACTGCAGAACAGACTTCTGGGGTACATACCCGACATTTACTCCATGGTACTCAGCGCCTCCGTCTGCTGTAGGCTCCAGATGTATGAAGGTAATCTCACATAGTAGAACATAGTCCTCTCCCCCCAGAAAGATTACACACCAGGCAGGAGATATATATAACAGGAACTGGTTTATTCTTCTCCTCACAGTCTCCAGGCAATTCTGCCCAATGCAGTCACAGCTCTGGTCTCTCAAACTTCAGATGGTCCCTGGACCTTCACAATGGGTCAAGGGCCCCCACAGCAGTCCTAGCTCTTCCCCAATCATCTAGCAGAACCAAGGGAGTAGGTAATCACTCACCACCTCCACCCCCGAAGGGAAGAGAACCTGGGCCTGCCAGTGCACAGCAGCCCGGTGTGATACCTGGTCTCTCTCACGGTAGAGACCCAACTAACAATTTAGAGATGCAACCCCTTTAAGTACAGTAGGGGGAAGGTACCAGGTCTGAACCTAGGATTGGGTGGAACCCAGACCTGATCCCACCTCCTCCCCTGTCACTCAAGGGTACTGCCTGAGTGGGGAAACCCCGTGATTGGTCCTAACTCTGCCTGCTGTTACCAGGACTGACATGTCAGGATAGGGCAGAATAGTAGCCAGACATGGCATGGCTACATAAGAAAAATGACATTTTGTGAATTATCTTAATTCTGGATATATTAGAGCACCATTTACCTATCCTCTTGAATTGTCACAGATGCTAGACTTATAATTCACATGTCATCCATATTGTATTGCAACAGACACTGTCCTTATTGGTTCAATAATTGTAGAACATAAGGGTCCTCTGGTTACTTGGTTACATTGTTGTATAGGAAACATCATTTTTGACCACAGAAATCAGCAGTCTATGATGTTACATTGTCATTACAAAGACTGTTTTAAAAAAAAAAAGAAAGCTATATTTAATACAGTGGAAACTCTCTGTGCAAATATTTTAGTCTTTGGACGTCAATTAAACATTTGATTTAAAAGGAAGGTTTACCATGATATGATGTACCATAATATCATGGAAAAAAGAGTATTGTGGGTATGTCTTGTACTGTATCTTTATATTGCTAATTAATATCTTTTTCAGAAATAAGTATTCTTCAGAGGTCTATCTATCAAGGAGTTGGTCTGCAATGAGTACTGATACTGCTGTAGAATTTGGCACATTACTGTGGCAATATATAGTGTATTGCTGCTCAATAATTGTGCAAAAATAACACTGTCTATGCCACCTTTAAGGTGAGAGATGAAACCAAGGCAGAAAACTACAGTATCAATAAAAGAAACGGAAGTCACTTATTTCTTAGTACATGTACCTGCGCCATCATGCCAATGCAACTCCACCCTAAACTCCTCACGTTAGCTCCGTAAATCCCTCATATATTCACTCAATCAGATCAATGCATATGTAATGTACAAGAAAATGCCGCAAATATTATTACAGAGACAATGCCTATCAGAGCTATATGAAAGTGTGCGTTACAACAAAAACAGCACTTTGTGTCAATATTTAGGCAATGATACATAGACCTCATAGTATTTATAGAATAGACAAATAGTATGGTACCACAGGCTATGATTATTTTATGAGCCACACATTTCTATAGGCCTCTAATAAGTCCCATAAAGTTATACAGAGTTTCGAAGAATCCTATTGAGTTTCCTAAAAATTCATCCAATTTATTTAAAAAAAGGAAGAAAACGGTTCAGTCTGTTAAATGGAGCTACAGTACATCTTTTAAATGATCCCCTGGTTGTGCTGTTGCACTTAGGTAGTATTACATGTATTACCCATGCCCTAGTTGTTTTACTCTATTTTGTTGTGATGAGCAGCTATACATGAATAATTGACCAGTAAATCCCAAATGAACAAGAATATACATTATGACCCAGTTTTTTAATCCTTCACTGCAAATGTCTCAGTGACATGCTTTACAGTATATAGAGAAATACAAATTATAAGTTTACTAAGACCAAATAAATTGCTAAATCATTGTATGACAGCTTATATTTACTTTTAGTCTTTAGCAATATTATGTCCTGCTGCTAGAGAACTTTTTTTGTTGCCTACTCAAAATATTGAAGTAGGTCATTCCGAAAGTGCATGTTCTTTATGATCTATATTACATTGGGAAATCTGAAGCCCAGAAAGTCTCTAAATTCAGTTTTTTGAGAGTACATAAAAGTGGAAATTTTTAGTATTGTTGTATTATTTCTAGAACATGCAAAGCCTTTTGCTGTAGATATGCATAGACAATGGGGAGTGGTGGTGGTGGTGTGAACAGGTGAAGAGGAAGAGAAGATGGCCCCAGTTTTTTAAGGCAGTCCAAGGATAGATGAGCACTGGATGGGCTCAGGGAAGGAATTCGTTTGGAGTTAGATGGGAGTGGGAGGAATGAGGTGATATAGAGGGAGTAAAGACACCCAGACTCTGGCTGCACCATTTTTCTTTTTTTATATAAATATTGCTATACCTATTTCAAGTGTTAATAATAATTTGTATTGGTCAAAAGGGGGGTAAGAGTAATAGGAATTGTTTATATTCACATTCATTCCTAATCTCACAAAAATCTGCGGAGATACAAATATTTATAAGGTTTTGTAGGAGCTCAAATGCTATGTCCCTTCATATCCATTCACATATGAAGAGGTAACCATGCAGGGGAAAATATGATGATTGAGGATACAGTTCTCAAGTTCAATGTCACATATAAAACAAATTAATCCCTGGAGATGTAGGTGAGGATTTCATCTAGTCTCCTTTCCTTAGGTGATTCCAAAAGTTATAAAAGTACTCACTGTTGGTCCCCTGCAGGTCCTCAAGCATGCAGCCATGTCCGGAATCCAAGCATGTGAAGAAGTGTTGTTTGTGGTGCACAGCTACAAGAACAGGTCGTGTGGCAATAAAAAATGATATTTATTCAAGCTGCATTAAAAAACGGTGAAGAGTACAACCATCCTACGCGTTTCGTGCTGTTAGCACTTTATCACTCCTTGAGAGTTTTTTCTTCTAATACACGTCTTTTGATATTCCTGAGTGTGCTGTCTCTTCCTTGCTTTGTGGCCCTGGGATCCTGGATCTATCTGGTAAGGAGTCTATTTATGCATACTTCCTGTATGGGACAAGCACCTATTTTGGCGTTAGGTGTGTGCCAGGCGGACCGAGGGAGACGAGAGAGATAGAGAGAGAGGAGAGAGAGAGAGTACTTCACCCTAGAGGGTCACTGTAACTTCCTGGTTGCCAGTCCCGATCGTACGCTGCCTCTTCTGCCACTGAACTTTCCACTGTCACTGCCACTCTTCCTATTCCCTCGTTCGATATGTGCTGCGTTAAGTCTAATATATATAGATAGATATATATATATATATATGCAAATATAAATGTATGCTCATCTGCATGTTTAGGCAGGTCTGCAACCCCGCCTTTCCCCATATCACCCAGCATACAGCACTTCTACGGCAGCAAGGGATTCTGGGAAAATGACATGCAAATGAGCACACAGTGTCACTTTTTGCCTCAATAACCATTTTTAAACATGGTTCCCTATAGGCTGTTTATATATATATATATATATATATACACTTGAGCATGTATGTGTGTGCATATATATTTCATTGTCAATAAGCAAATAGCACAATAAATTATATTAAATATATATTTGTATCTCTCATGATAGAAGGGAATGCAATAGCCCTGTTGACATAAATACTATTGGTTGCAATCTAAGTATTTTTTTATTTTTTTTAGATATTTTAAGATCTCATAATAGATCATTTTACTGCCTGGAAGATAGTACAAGTGTCTGCAGCTCTACCAAGCATTGCTGTGACAAATTATCAGTTATAATAGTAATGCTTTAGAACATAATTAGTTTGTTAAAGCTAAATTTTCCACTTGATGTCAGCAGTGAAACGCTATGTACTGTACATGGATGGCACTATATAAAGATATATATACATACTGTAGAATGATTTTATCTTCTAATGAAAGTATGGTTCTAGCCTAACTTTGAATCAAACATATTTATGGTCAGGAAAACTTTTCAAAAAAATATTAATCTTCCATTTATGAAGAATATAATTGGTATTGCTATTTAATAGTGAAAATATTTTTTCAATTGATGGAGACAATAAGACACTGATGTTGCACAGCGATATATTTGACCCAGACACTAAATGAGGCAGAAATGATGAAGGAACATTGTAGGCCTAGGATTTTCTAAACTAATGGATTTTAGAACTATTAAACAGTTGCTTTGCATTGTGTCTACTAATGAGAATGTTGCAAAGCAAAAAAAAAATTACAAGTCAAGCTACATGATAACATTACTATTATTTTAAGTACCGAAATATGGCCACCACCACAAGTACTTTGTGGACACCAAGAAGTGAGAAAACCTTAAAGATTTAAGGTGAAGAACATTGGTGATTGTAGTGTTTTTATAGGTTTGAACAATCCCTAATGAGGCATTAGCACCTGTGCTGCTGTGCAGCATGACATAGTAGTTATTGACTAAAAAGTCATGCTATAGTGCGCCATATTGTACAAGCTACACCATTGAAGGTGAAAAGAAGAAAAATTGTACACCAAAGGCAATTACTAAATACAAAGATTGTGAGGAGTGTACAAAAAATAAAAAATAAATGAAATACACGACCTGAGTGTAGGAGTAAGGAGTCAGCTGCTAATCAAAATGATGGCTCAACATCTCGCACTAAAGCAGAAAAAATAAGAAAAGAAAGCACACAACTCATAGTGTAACAAGTAAAAATATATATATTAGTCAAATGGTTAGGGTGACTAACGCACGCACAAAATCAAAGATAATAAAGGACATGTTATGCATTAACCAGCATAATACCGCAGTCAAACAGCGAATCTCGCTGGAAAGGGCTATCTTCAATCACTGAGTCCGGTGAAGAATGGATCCCTTCTCTCCGGGATAGTCTGTCAGTGAACCACGTCCAGGTTCCTGGCAGTGACAGGCTCACAGGTGATTGTGTAGTTGAAATGCCAAATGTCCGATACCGACCCTGGGGCAAATAGCAACTCCACAGGGCTTTCTAGATTGTATCTGCCATGCATCCGTATCCACGTTATGTCAAAAGCAGTGCAGCTGGTTCATCCACCGAAAAAGCACCTCTTCAGAGCCACCTGCATCTTTTCTCCTCCTGCTCCTAAGAGCCGTACTGGACGGCCATCTGCTCAGGGGAGGGAGGGGAATCCCTCTCCACTAACTGGCTCCGTTGTAGAGGTGATCCTCACGGCACACCTCAGCTGTTATTTCTATCCAGGTTTTAGAAAGCACAGCGTGTGGCAAGGCGGAACACAGCTGTAGTGTCTGTGGGGGACACGCAAAAGGATGTGCAGCATCTAAGCCTCTAGGGACTAAATGAGCATTCAAAGTATCCAATCAAAAGTTCAAAAAAGCTCGAACTTGACACAGAGAAACTAAAAACATCTGTTAGCAGTAGCTGATAATAATCCAACGCATTTCGTATGGATAACCATACTTCATCAGGGATAAATTGGAATGAGACCAATGCTGATATTTAAATACCCTAATACACCACCATTGGTCACTCAGAATTAGCAGGTGTGAGTGGAAAAGCCAATCACACTCTCATATTAAGGGAACAATGGTGTCACCATTTAAAATGTAATTAGCACAAACAGCAAATCTTTAATACAGCAGTCTAAAAACACATAAATGCATAAACATATAAGCATATAATACATTCAGTAAAACAAGGGGAGGACAATATAGAATGGTAATGGTTGATAAAGCTGAAAACAGAGACAAAAGTTAAAATATATAGCATATGTATAGCACTTATTAACACATAAAACACAAAGAGACATTATAGAGAACAGTGTATGGGAAGCATAGAGCAGGAAACCAAATAGAGACAAAGTAACTCAAAATATATATGCGTAACAGAACATGGATAATGTTTCCATTTGGTATACTACAATAAAAAGGAAAACATTTTAACGAAACCATCTTAATACTGGCAGCAACAAGCAGGCGCGCAACCCACCCTAGATAAAAACACAATTAATAACATAATTTAAGTTAGTACTAAAAATCGAATAAAATCATTAAAATACAGAACGTCACAGGAGTGGAGTAATAACGGAACAGTAAAAGGGAAGATAAACTAATCGAAGAAGGCGGAGAACAAGTAAACTACAAATATGTGACGGTTCGGGGGATTCCTTCCCCTCCATGTGTCCCTGGCGCTGCACTCCCTTCTGCCTCTCATGTCCCTTCCTTGCCTCACCGTTCTGTTCTTCCTTCATCCTCCCGCATCCATCCCTCTGCGGTAGCCCCTGACGCTCTCCCGGCGTCTGCGCGCGTGCCCCGCTAGGCATGCGCGTCTTCTCAGTCTCCTGTTCCCCTCTACAGCAATCCCTGCTCACGGTCTCCCTCGGCTCCTGCTCCGGTCCCCTTACCTCCTGCAGACTCTCCTCTGGTTCTCCTTCCGCCTTCGGCAGGTGCCCCTGCGGCGCGGTGCTCCGCGCGCCTCTTGACACAGCCTATGCGCGCGCACTCTAACCTTACAGAGGGCACGCGTACACGCTCCTCTTGTAGGCATTCCCAGACCCCTGGCTCCTCCTCTCATGCTGTACAGGCTATCTCCCTCTCTGACTCACCTGTCTCATCCCTCTCTTCTTCTCACCTATCCCTGCTGCCTCTCACTTCACCTTCTGCTCCTCCTCTCTCTCCCATTGGTGTTCCCTCCTTTATAACCCCTGTCTGTCCTCTAACTCATTGCTCTGCATAGTTCTTTGTAACCTCTGTGTGTGCAGTCCTATGCTTGGCTCTCCTGTGTTTTCCAGCTTCTGTTCCTGCTCCTGCTTACCCCTGGATCTCTCTGGCTTGACCTCTGCTTGTACTGGATTACCCTGCTCTCTCCTGCCATTGAACCCTGCTTACGGACACAACTTTGCTGACTTCTGTTTTCCCTGGACTCTGGCTTACGGACATCACTAACCGAACTCTATATCCCGAGGCATTGCAAGTATACTCTAACTATCTTTCTACAGGCCCAGCAACGCACTACCACACTTCGGGCACGCCCTCACTGCTGTGGGTGCATGTGTTAACCCTACCCACCTCAGTTCTGGGGACTGGCCAGGTCTGCGTGCATACAGGCATTACAAAATAAGTGTGTTAATATAAGGACCATATATCGACTTCTTCATTAAGACCATGAGGGGTCAAGGTATTTAGTTTATAGATCGAGAAGCATTCTTTCTTGGACAAATCTTTTATTCTATCTCCACCTCTCCTATTAATAGGAACCACGTGTATTCCATTATATTTTAAAAGAGACGGATCTTTTTTATGTACTAACAAAAAGTGTCGGGATACAATATGTTTCTCATACCCCAATCTAATGTTCCTAAGATGTTCCAGAATTTGCACCCTCAGAAGATGTTTAGTTCTCCTGACATACTGTAGACCACACGGGCACTCGAGGACATACACCACAAAGGACATTTTGCAAGAGATGAAATCATCAATTGCAAAAGTTTCACCAGTAGAGTTAGGCCTGGGACATGGTGCAGGGAGCGGCGCTGGGCAGCGCTGACGCTCATGCTCTCCTGCTCAAGCAGGAGATTTTTCTTGTCCCTGCATGAGCGTCAGCGAGCGCGCTTGTGTGCCGGGTGGGAGGCTTTCGGGAGGTGGGCCTGGAGGCAGAGCGGGAGGTGGGGCTAAAGCGCCACATCACAGCGCCGACGTCACGGACTGCCATTGGCTTCTGGCAGTCACGTGACCAGCCCTGCGCTTCCCTCAGCGGGAAAACTAAAATTGGCATGTCGGCTGAAGTTCCACACGCCTCTGCACTCCTGCGGAAGAGCCGTCTAAAGCCGCGCTGATATGGATAATGTTTCCCCTCAGCGCGGCTCAGCGCGCCTCAGCACTGTCGTTTTGACCATGTCTGAGGACTTAGATGTAACCTAAGCTCTATCGATATGCAGGAAAACAAATGGAGCAAAACAAACTTCTGTTTCATTAATATCATCAACTAACTTCATTCTTTTTAGAAAATCTGTAGTATCCTTTGTGCATGTGTCTAAATTGTGTGCAATTGGCTGTAGATAGCTATCAACATATGGTGCCAAAAGCTGAAATAGATTTTTCGTCCCTGACACAATTGGGCGACCTGGAGGATTCTGATAATATGTATGTACTTTGGCAACAAATAAAGTACCAATATAGTAGTAAATTGATTAATTAAAAAGTTTGCTCTTTTTGTATCTATCAGATTTGATACACATACAGTAGTAAGGACGGAAGTTATTTAATTTGTGGGGTCGCTGTCCAGTGAACAGTAATGCTCTTAGTTATTAAACTCCTTTCATGTCTTTCAGAATCACTGCTTATTAACCTTTTTTGATGATCAAATTGTTACAATTTTGTGAAGATTTCAAAGCTAAGTGTTCTGGCTTGGACAAATGATGATGGTTGCATTTCTTTGTATCCAGTTTTGATACATCATGTTGAAATAAATGTATGTACTGTATGTTCTTAAAGAAGCATTCAATATTGTTGGATGGAAAGTACTAGGGTCCTAAAGAATAACATCAAACGGATTCAAGTGGGAACACTACACTACATCTAGCCTTTAGATGGTTTGTAACCATATGTAGATTGTGTAAGTGAGACAATGACTGCAAGATTTATACAACTTTACAGCACATTCACTTGAGTTTATTGATGATTATTTCATGCATTTTTTATTTATAGTTTGGACTGACATTTCTGTAACATTCAATTTAATTTACATGTGCTTTGTAGACATATTTCAAATAATATTAGCTCTTGAAAATGTTAATACAGACCTTTCAGGTGGCATTTGGAATATCTAACTGCATGCAGGTCAAGAATACTGTGTGTGCATCAGTTGCATTTTACTAGTTCAATTGAGCTTTATTCCATAAAGTTAGAACTATAACTTTAATAATAATGTATTTTTATGAGAATACAGGAAAAGATTCTTATACTGTAGGTGGACCTTAAGTGCTGTGCCTATGGGCTAAATTATATGTCTGAGGTCTGAAAAGCCGCGTGCTAGTTTAATAAGAACCTTGATTACAATGTATTTCTAATAATAATAATCCCTAAACAATGTTTAGCTATTTTAATATATTCTATATGAATGTAGAGGGAAGGAGTAAATGCTGCATCTATGAATGAGATTGTGGCAGTAGTAATTGTTAATTGATACAATTTAACCATGGCCACTTCAATGAGTGAGCAGTAAGGAATATGTAATCTTGAACTACAGGTAAATCCTGGTACTGTATACCAGTTAACTATAATAAAATCACACACAGTATTTGCAGCAAACATTTTTTGAAGTGGCTGCTCTCATTCATTGAACTTCTGGCAAACAAAACCAAGACAAATATTTTTTTGAAAAATACTGTATACCATATGCAACAGATGATTATTAAAAAACAAAACATATGCAAAAGAAAATATCATTTTCTCTGAAACTTGAATGACAAAGCAATTAATGTTCCACTTACCAATTAACCATGCGTTGCAGGTTCATGAATTATTGCTTCTATTTGAAAGTTTTCAAATATAGCACCTGTCCATGGCAGATGAATTTCAATAAAAACAATAAATGACGTATTCTAATGCAAATTCAATTTATAGTTTTATTGTATTTTATGTCTTTATTTATATAGCGCCAAAAGTGTACTCAGCGCTTCACAAAGAATACAGTATAGGGAATTATAATAATACAATAAGTGCAGCAAAATCAGACAATAGGAAAGGAAATTCCTGCCCCAAAGAGCTTACAATCTAAGGTTGAACATTATTGGTTGCTTAAGTTACATACCCCTCTCATACAGTATGTGTAAACTAGAAAACTTCCATTAACTCGGTTAATGTTTTTATTAACAAAAGGTACTGTTCACATTAATGGAATTCAACTGCCATATAGGGAATTTCTTACAATGCAAAATCAATGAACGATTGCTATTTTTGTAAAGGTGTGTTCATCAACGAACAATACTCATCATGTTGTTAAATAAGTGAGTTAGTGCAGTGATTGGGGACACAGACCAGTTGATAGACTTGAGAACCACTTGTTCATAGGTTCAATACCGCATAATATTCTTTATTTGATTTTTTTTTTTTACATTTTGGAAAAACATCCAATTAATCCTTACATCATCTTTTTAATTAAAAAAAAAATAAAACCAATTTTTTTAATGGCTTACGGTACTTATAATTTTACAGTTCCTCAGAGTCAGTGGTGAGCTGAGTTAAGACAACGGCACTGCCTATGACCAAAGTAATTAAGGGGCATCATTTAAAAATGCAAAATGCTAGTTTTCGCAGCATTGGTATCTCTATTGATTCTCTAGTTCGTGAAGCAGTAAATTGTACTGTACTCTATAATTTCCTAAAATAATCTGAAAAATAATGCTCAAAAGATACAGATGCCTGTCCCTGGCAGTTTGAATGGGACTGCCAGGGACCCCCGCTGTGTTAATCCGATGGGCCATTAGTCTGTCTGCAGAAATGTCACAGAAATGTCACAGAAATATTGCAGCATAACTGGGAGATTGGCCCAGATTTTTCAAGGCAAGTGTTCGGATACTCGTGGATGCACCTGTACATGGTAGTCTGAGAGTTGTTCGTTATTAGAAGAAGTAGCAAACTACTTTATGTACACTGACAAAACTGTACTTTTGAAAGAACTACACTCAAAATGTAAGACTTGTTAACCTATAGACTATAGATACATTCTTTAAATGTTATGAGATACGGTACCGTTGCCCATCTTTAATTCGGGTGAGACTGGTGGAAAAGAAAGCTACTAAGCACTGTCTTTACAGAAACACAAAAATACTATGAATAAGGCCTTAAAATATATAACCAAGGGGTGCATGTGTAGAGCTGAACGTGATGTAGGTGTTCAAGTTGAGCTATGATGCTCTCAGACACAGTTAACACTAGCTGGTAAAATAAACAACCCACATCACCGCAAAAGTCAGGAGAGGTAGCTCTGACTCACGGCAACTCGTTTAATCCAAAGTTCCTCAGCGGGGCTCTCGCAGCAGTCACCAGTGAGCAGGGACCCATTTGAGTCCTCACCCGGAAGCTTAAAAACAGTAGACTGCGGAGGCCTCTTGCTTGACACTGATCCAGCACCGGGAGTTCAGAGGAAGACTTCTTGTGTCTGGCCAAGGCTGGTGAGATGTGGGTGGTCTGGTTCCCCCAGTTGCCCTTGACGGTGTGGTGTGGGCTCCCTGTATCCCCTCAGGCTTGCTCTCAAACCCCCTTTTAAGCCAGCACATCATGGTCAACCACACCACTCCTTTGGGTGGGTATTGTTCGCATAACAGGTATGAATCATATTGCATATCTCACATTGCATATTGTTGTTATGTATGATCTACACACAATAAATATGGGTCCTATTGGGGTATTAACATAGGTTCTTCCAACCCAGTAAAGGTATATGTTAACTATAATTGCCCAGGACATGTTTGCATGCCCAATTGCCTACCCCAACTTCCCACCCTTGCTACATCCCACCCTGTTGTGGCGTACCATAGTACACTTTGTTACTCCCAAGTCAGTTTTTCACCCTATGTTCCTACCCTGTGTTTCCACAGTCTCACCCCTCCATCTTTGTGTATGGCTTGCTCTCTGCAGCCATGGCGTTCAAGAAGCTGCAGTTAATAACACCAATCTCCTCTAACTGGGAAAGGCCCAATGGGTCTGTGACAGAGTGAAGTCAACTCCTATCAGTTACGCCAGGGGAAACATATGTCTGAGTGCTTCATCCAGCACTCATAAGGGTTAACTCAGGTGGAAGTTAGGTAGTCAGGATGTAAGCTGACACCTGAGAGCCAGCAAGGTAGAACATGATCTTGTTACTAGCTCTCTCAGACCAGAGCACATGGATATACGTGCTGCTAGCCAGACGGATACAGCACACTACTTACTGCAACCAAAGTAAGATTTGTTTAATTTGTTTTCATGACTGCTTAAAAGACTCCTAAGGTTTGGTTAAGATCTAGCCAGCCTGCTAGATAGGCCTGCTGTGTTAGTCAGTTTTTCTTCCAACGTGGAGCAGGATTTATTTGTTTAAAGGGACAGTGTACCCACATGTTATGTTGCTCTGGAGAAATAAAGCCACTGAACGTTTTCATTTATCCTGAAACTACACGTGTGGACTGTTCCCTGACCTCGGCTACAGGCCGTCCTGTCACAGGTGGTGTCAGAAGTGGGATCGGACGGGCCCTGTATCTGAAGGGCCACACACCCACACAAAAAAAAAATGGAGACATTTTTTTCTCAGTTCCTTGAGCAACAGCTCCAGCTAGCAGAGAAACAAGCTGAGCAACAGGCCCAGCAAGCTGAGCAACAGGCCCAGCAAGATGAGCGACAGGCCCAGCAAGATGAGCAAGAGGCCCGGCGGGAGGAAAAGCTACTCCAACTGCTAATCGAAGGCCCAGCCCCAGGCAGACCAGCGATTCCAAATAACCCACCGGTGATGCTGCCTAAAATGAAGCCAAACGAAGACCCAGAGGCATTTCTTCTCACTTTTGAAAGGGTTGCCACGGCCAACGGCTGGGCAGTTGATCACTGGGTAACGACTCTGGCTCCACTCCTCATTGGGGAAGCTCAGGCAGCCTACCAGGCTCGTCCAGCAGACGAGGCCATGGACTATCAGCAACTAAAGGCTGCTATTCTGGATCGCCTAGGCCTCACTCCAGAGACCTACCGATAGCGGTTCCGGACAGTCAAATATACAAGCAGAGACAGACCCCGAGTCGTAGCCCACCACTTAGTAGACTTATGTACCAGGTGGATACAACCAGAAAAACATACCCAGGCAGAGATCCTTGAACAGTTTGTGCTCGAGCAGTTCATACAGATATTGCCCCCCTCCTCCCGCTCCTGGGTAAAAAGACACGCTGCATTTTCCCTGAATTAAGCGGTCCGCTTGGTGGAAAACTTCCTGGGCGATGACACCCAACAGGATAGCTGGGAACGGCCGGTGCAAACACCAGTAGCTTCCATTGATGCTAGAGGCAGGAGAGCAGACAATCGAGGGGTCTACAACCCGCCAGCTCGGGAGATCCAGTCAACCCGATCGGAAGACCCTTTCCCATCTCGGAGGGTTGCTGGTACAAACTCCCGCAGAGACGCCCGTCCCGGGTCCGAGGCCACTGGATCACTCAAGGGAGGCCGCCACCCACAGTATTCCCCGAGAACCTGGACTCCTGTCACCCACCCGGTGGAGAGGATAACCCCACCAACCAGAAGGGAGGATCCCATCCAACAGCGGAGAGGTCCAAACACAGAGCCCCGTCGAGTGCTTCCGCTAACGACCGAGGTTGCGGACTCAGGAGATGAGGAGATGGACTGTTCATATGGCAGAACCACTGCCACAGCTTGTCTCCGAGGGGACCACAATCCATGGTTAGTCCCAGCATCTCTGGAGGGGACAAAAGAAAAAGCCATGCTGGACTCGGGCTCTGGAAAAACCCTGATCCTAGAGGGCCTAATTCCAAGCAACAGACTATCTTATGACTCTCCTTGGTATCGAATGTATCCATGGGGATACAAAGAGATACCCGACGGCGAACGTTCTACTGCGTATTCAGGATCAAAAGGCTAGCCTACTAGTGGGAGTTGCTCCCTGGCTACCTGCTCCTGTTCTATTTGGCCGAGACTGGCCCTACCTTGAAAAATTGTTGGCCCCTACTCCTACGGAGCCTACTTCTCTGGTACCGGAGAAGCCCGGAGACTTGTTTCCTTTTTCCCCAGAGATTTTCCCCCGTAGACACCATGTCCCAAAGACACGTAAACAGAGATGTGCGGAAAAAGAGGACTGGTTAAGAAAGGCTGGGACTCTTGGTAACATTAGTCAGCCCAAAGGACTGCCGGTCATGGCCGGGGATGACCAGGGTGGGGAACAGATAGATACGGGAATTTTGCCAGACCTGGATCTTCCTGACTTCCGTCAAAGGCAGAGGGTGGACCCAGCTCTGGCTAGACAATATGAGAAGGTGGTACAGGTCAACAACAAGATAATGGATGAACAAGGTGTAAAAGTGTTTCCACATTTTGAACTGTTGAATGAAATCCTATATCGTGTGAATAAGGTTACACAAACAGGGGAGGTCATTCGACAGATGCTAGTCCCTAAAGGGTTGATTAAAACAGTGTTCACCCTAGCTCATACTCTCCCATGGGGTGGTCATTTGAGCAGAGATAAGACCACGGACCGCATCTCGTCCCGGTTTTACTGGCCAGGCATACATGGTGACATCATGAAACTATGTGAGACATGTCCTGAATACCAGTTAACTAGCCAAAAAGGACAGAAGCCAGCTCCCTTGGTTCCTCTGCCCTTGGTAGCCATCCCATTCGAGAGAATTGGGGTAGATCTGGTCGGACCTTTAGAACCCTCTGCGAAGGGACATAAATTTATACTCGTTGTTGTAGATTATGCCACCAGATATCCTGAGGCCTTCCCTCTGAGATCAGCCACTGCTAAACAGGTTGCTCACAGGCTGTTAGAACTGTTTTCTAGGGTAGGACTTCCCCAAGTAATGTTAACTGACCAGGGAACAAATTTCATGGCAAAGTTAATGCAGGATGTCCTGAAGTTATTGGAGGTAAAATCCGTCCGGATCTCAGTCTACCATCCTCAGACTGATGGATTGGTAGAGAGATTTAACCGTACTTTAAAAACCATGCTTAGGAAGTTTGTGGACACTGAAAAGCGAGCTTGGGATGAACTTCTCCATTTCCTGTTGTTTGCGGTACGAGAAGTTCCCCAATTATCCACAGGCTTCTCCCCTTTTGAGCTCCTATATGGACACCAACGTCGGGGTATTCTCGACCTAATGAAGGAATCCTGGGAGGAGGAGCCCTCCCCCTCCAAGAATACCCTTCAGTATGTCATAGACCTTAGAAACCGCCTAGACATGATAGGTCAGTTTGCTAAGGAAAACCTCAAATCTGCTCAAGAACGTCAAGAGAGGCAGTACAACCAAAATCCCCGCTTGAGGGTCTTCCAACCTGGGGAACAAGTGATGCTACTACTACCGACATCAGAGAGTAAACTCCTTGCGAAGTGGCAGGGTCCTTTCCAAGTTCTCCGTCGCACCGGGGAGGTGAACTATGAGATCACTCAACCAGGGTCCAGGAAGGGTAAACAAATCTACCACGTGAACCTCCTGAAACACTGGAAAACGATGAGATCGCTGTTCATTCACCCTCGGGAAGGAGAGACGGATTTGGGTCCACAGCTTCTAAAGGGTAGTACTTACAATGACCATCAGGTTCCCATGGGAGGGCAGTTAACAACGGAACAAAGGTCTGACCTACTAGATGTATGTGACCAGTTCCCAGATGTTTTTTCTGAGCTGCCAGGGCAGACTGATTTAGTGTCCCATAGGATTGAGACAGAACCTGGCGTAAAAGTACTGTCCTGTCCCTATAGATTGCCAGAGGGCCGAAAAGACCTGGTAGAGAGGGAGATAATAGACATGTTGGAATTGGGTGTGATCGAGGAGTCCCACAGCGAATGGTGTAGCCCTATAGTGTTGGTCCCTAAACCAGATGGGAAGGTGAGGTTTTGCGTGGATCTGCGAAAAGTAAATGCTGTATCCAGATTTGATGCATACCCAATGCCTAGGGTGGATGAATTGCTTGACTCGCTTGGTAAAGCAGAGTATATCTCCACCCTAGATCTCACGAAAGGATATTGGCAGATACCTCTAGCGGAAGAATCCAAATGCAAAACTGCCTTCGCCACCCCTCTCGGTTTATACCAATTCGTCACTATGCCATTTGGGTTACATGGGGATCCAGCCACGTTCCAAAGGTTAATGGACAAGGTACTATGACCCCATAGGGCATATGCCACGGCCTACTTGGATGACATTGTCATCTATAGCAGACACTGGCAGTCTCATATAAAAAGGTTAAGGGCAGTCCTAACATCCTTAAGAGAAGCAGGGCTCACTGCAAATCAAAAAAAATGTTCCCTTTGTAAATCCACTACAAAGTACTTGGGCTATGCCATTGGGGGAGGGATAGTAAGGCCACTAGCTAGCAAGGTAGTAAAGGAAGTCCCCACCCCACAGACAAAGACACAGGTCCGCGCCCTTTTGGGGTTAGCAGGGTATTACAGGTGGTTTATCCCCAATTTTTCAGAAATTTCTGCACCCCTAACAGATCTAACAAAAAAGAGTGCCCGACCCAAGTTAAATGGTCTTGGGAGTGCCAAGACGCCTTTGACATGCTTAAAAAGTGCCTGTCAGAGGGCCCCGCTCTTCGGAGCCCAGATTTTAAAGAGCCCTTCATCATCTAGACGGATTCTTCAGAGGTGGGACTGGGAGAAGTGCTGTCCCAACAATTTGATGGTGTTGAACACCCCATACTGTTCATCAGACGGAAGCTGTTCCCAAGGGAAGTGAGGTATTCCGTAATTGAGAAGGGTGCCTCGCTGTAAAATGGGCAATTGAGGCCTTGAGACATTATGTCGCTGGAGTACACTTCACCCTGGTCACTGACCATGCGCCCTTGAAGTGGTTAAACACCATGAATGACGCAAACTCAAGGTTGACCAGGTGGTATATGGCCCTCCAACCCTTCTCTTTTGATATTCAGCATAGACCTGGAAAGGACCATGGAAATGCTGATTTTTTGTCAAGAGAAGGAGTGGAGGGTCGGGCTTCAGCCGTGTGGGACACTAGCCACACACAAACAGGGGAGGTATGTGACAGAGTGAAGTCAACTCCTATCAGTTATGCCTGGGAGACATATGTCTGAGTGCTTCATCCAGCACTCATAAGGGTTAACTCAGGTGGAAGTTAGGTAGTCAGGATGTAAGCTGACACCTGAGAGCCAGCAAGGTAGAAAAGGATCTTGTTACTAGCAGTAGCTGGCTCTCTCAGACCAGAGCACATGGATATATGTGCTGCTAGCCAGACGGATACAGCACACTACTTACTGCAACCAAAGTAAGATTTGTTTCATTTGTTTTCATGACTGCTTAAAAGACTCTTAAGGTTTGGTTATGGTTTAGCCAGCTAGCCTGCTAGATAGGCCTGCTGTGTTAGTCAGTTTTTCTCCCAACGTGGAGCAGGATTTATTTGTTTAAAGGGACAGTGTACCCGCATGTTATGTTGCTGTGGAGAAATAAAGCCATTGAACATTTTCATTTATCCTGAAACTACACGTGTGGACTGTTCCCTGACCTCGGCTACAGGCCGTCCTGTCACAGGGTCCTATAGTTGGGATGACAGGTGGTACAAAACACCATCATGGCAAGAGAGGTAGCCAGCTAAACCCCAACCTTACATTAAGGAAATGTCTTCCCTGATAATTTTATCTCATAACACCAGAGAATTGAACAATCCACATAAGCACCATTTGACCATGTAAGATTATAAAGGTTTAAAAGCCTTCAAGGATATATTTCTTCAAGAGATAAAGTGTTCTCAACGCCCAAATTCCTCAATACTCAATAATGAAAATTCTTCCAGGCTTCAACTAAGAAGAAAAGCAGGGGCATGCCAATCCTGTTTCAGAACAGTACACCCTTTAATATAGACAAAATCCACACTGACACTTAAGGAAAGTTCATAATGCTGGCAGGCAAAATTAGTGGCATCCCCATGCAATTTGTAAACCTCTATGTTCCTAATTCGGACAGGATTAAGTTTTTCTAGTAGTGTTTGATATCCTGGGGGAAGATCATATTTGTCAGGTGGTTCTAGGGGGAGATTTAAACACAGTTATTGACCATAGACTGGACAGATCTGGCAAGACTGGAGCAGACCCTTCCACTCTGGGAGATACCAGAGTGTTCCCTGAGGCCTTTGTGCAGGTTACCTCCACCCATTGGACTGTGACTTCACTTATTTTTAATCTGCAGATCAATCTTAATCGCATATGGACTACTTGTTTGCTTACACCGCTCAATTTCTTAGTGCCACCCAAGCAAGTATTCTCCTAATTACTTGGTCGGATCATGCAATAATCCTCCTTAGATTGTAGAAAATTATCCCCTCGCTACGGCCACTTTCTTAGAGACTGAATTACTTCAGTCTCTGTGTTCAGGAGGTAGTGTCTGGGGTCAGGGACGAGTTAGTCTTGTGCTTCAGGATTAATAATACCCTGTAACAGTGATCAAAGGCTTCTTGATTGATCTGGCCAGTCACAGGAAGAAGGCCAGATTCCTGAAGATTTCTTAACTGACCTCCCAATTAATAGAACTGGAGAAAAAAAATAAAGTAGATAATAATGCAACAACAGTATAGAGGATTGTCCAACTGTGAGGCGAATTAAACCTCAGGCTCACTGATAAAGCTGAGTATGCCAATGCGCTGAACACAACAGAAATTCTATAAGAGATAAAATAAAGCAGTTTTTCTAATTTAACAAAATGATCAATAAGGTCAGTGGGATTGTCACATGTAATATTGTCAGATGTCTCATCAAATATATGTAGGGCTCTTTTCGATTTCTCTGAATTATTCCCACATTTTTTAACATAGGTAGTAATTTGTTTGGTTACAATTTCCTCCATGTCAGGAGATTAAGGGATCAAAGTACCATGAATGATATCCAACACATTTGTTGTTTCAACAGCGATCTCATCTATGATCCCCCAAAAAATTCTGTCAAATTTTCATTAATTCTATCAAGCCCTCTATGATGGTAATACAACTCATAAATCCCCAAACAGGCATTCTGGGATCAATGCCTTCCTGCGTTCATGCTCTTTTACGAGTTTGAGAAGTAGGCTACATATGCTAAACCAACCGATTTCTTCGGAGGAAGTTCTGGATACCTGAACCGATGAAGTCATTAAAGGCCCCAGGCCCGGATTGGATTCACGAAAAATTATGTTCAAGACACAACACCTGTGATACTGCTCATCTACGCAGTTGCCGCTAGTCATGTGACCACCCTTCGCAACGTTGCGTTGCTTGAGGGGTTGGCGGCTCATCATACTGCACTACACGGAGAATCATCCTACACGGTGCCATAATACTTCAGAACTGTAAGTCTCTCTAACTCAACTTCACTTGTGCTCTTAGGGGAGCCAGTTGCTGGGAGAGACTGTTTTACATTGATTTATTCGAAGTGACCGTGATTAATCTCAGCTTGTATCTCTCGCATTACACAGCTACTAATCTTCTTCTGATGCCCTGTGAGGGTTAACCCCTGGTTTACCCGATTACATGTCCCTAATAAACATGGATGTAAAGATTTTCCCCAAAATGATCGCTAAAACACTTATTAATTTTCTTCCAAAGCTCATCCATTGCGATTAAGGGGGATTCAGCAGGCATTGACAAGCACTAGATAACATAAAAAAAGTAAGTGACCTGATCCATATTGCCGAAATTCCCATCATGCTTCTCTCCTTTGCTGCAAGAAATTCTTTGATAGGGTGGATTGGGAATTTATTTAATTTCTACACTGCAAGAATTTGGCTTTTCCAGATGGTTTCTCAGAGATGTCCATGCTCTGTATAACAGCCCTTGTGCTGGGCTGCACATCATGGGACTCCTTTCCAACCCTATTCCATCTGAAACAGCACTAGTCATGGCAGTCACCTATCCACTCTCTTATTCTCCCTGGTAATAGAACCCTTAGCACACCATATAAGAAGCCATTCTGGGATCCATGGCATCCCTATATCCCAAATCCCTTTAAAATGTCACTATCTTTCTTACCATGTCTAAACAGACTCAGTCAATTCCCAACCTGTTTTACGTCCTAACTAGGTATGGTTCTGTAAGAGACTATACAGAGGTATACTAAGGGAGATTGATTTGGGGGAAATTAAACATGGCTTTATTTAGCCTGTCACTTTGAACAGCAATTTCAACAGGGGCTCATTGTGGCAGTCTCTGAGTCTAGGTGGGTGTCTGTTGAGGGCCTGGGTCCTCTGTGTCCAGGAATATATCTGGACTTCTGGTGTCTTGCGCTAAGCACACAGCTATTCTGTGTGCTCAAGACTTAATCTCCTCTGTCCGCACAGTGTGTCTGTGCTAAGGTGTCTCTTGGTCTGTCCCCAGCAGGGTTTTTTTTATCTCCTCTGATTACCCAGGTGGAGCCCGTTAATTGACTAGCTGCAATTAACCAGCTCTCTGCTGGATTTCTCAGACCACTTTATTTAAACAGGAATACGTCCCTGTTACAGGGTCCTTATAGGGTTTAAAAATACACAGCACAAGGTACAATGTCCACAGACTTGGTTAGCCCTCGGTCATAAAAAAAAGCATGTGCTTCCCATAACTGGGCACCAAAATCACAAACTTGTTTGACTCCCTTTACTAGGCAAACAATCAAAACTCTCAAAAAAGATCTAGAATCATAGGACAAATACTGTATCTCCTGGTTTGGTAGGGTATGCTCTGTGAAGATGAATCTGCTTCCCAGGATCTTATACCTGTTTCGCACTCTCCAATTCCCATACCAATTCTGGCTATTAAAGCACTATTAATAGCTATTTCCAAATGCATCTGGAACCATAAGCAGCATAGAATTGCGAGAACTGTGCGTACCCTGCCCGGTGTAATGTTGCTGACTGCATGACAGGATATGGACCCGCAGGGCAGAGGTAGAGAGTAGTAAATTGACCTTGGCCTGGGATCAGAGGACTGGGATGGAGGTGTAGTCAGGTCCAGTTCCAAGGTTGGGCAGGCAGCAGGCAAGGGTTAGTCAGGTCCGGTTCCGGGGTTGAGGCAGGCGGCAGGCAAGGGGTAGTCAGGTTTGCTTCTTGGGTCGAGGCAAGTGGCAGGCCAGGTGTAGTCAGGTTCAACAGAAATCCAAGCACAGACAGGCAATCACTGAGGCAAAGGCAGAGCTCAAGGATGACAAGGTACAGAGTACTTTGCACAAGCAAAGTCAGATAGCAACTGCCTGCTACTTAAAGTTTAGAGGCAGCTGCTGGCAATGAGGTCTAAAGTGAGGCTTACTTCCCGTCAGGGACTGAGGGCAGGAATTGCCAGGAAGTAAGATGGTCACAGTAGCTTCGAAGAAGATAAGGGCACTTCCTGTCAGCAGTCATCTTGGATGTTCGGACAGATCCCTTATACCCAGTGACCTGGGAGGCGTGGGCCTTCCGGATTTATTATCTTACTATTATGCATCCCAATATAGCCATTTAATAATGTTGCAGTCCCTCAGAGGCAAAGGGTGTGGACTGACATTGAACGAGATATTGTTACCCCTAAACCTTAATACCTTACTGTGGCTTCCCAAGATGTATAGAGGTTCTTCTGGAACATTGCTTGTGGCCTCTTGAGTTTCGATGGGGAGAATGGCAGAGATCCTCCTCTAGTGCTTTTGGTAAGCAGGAATCCCCAGCTTTTGTATGGCACATGCCTTAGCTGCCCAGATGTGAATGTAAAGATACCCTTCTTCCTGAAACTTCCCCCTCCTCATTTTTCTTATCATTTCATTATTTAACTTTGGTCTTCCGTATTAATTTAAAATAGCACAATATTTAATGATATAATGGTGTTTCATTGTCTGTACTTTTACATGTGGTACCCTTTGATATTTTTTATGCCTAAAAATAAAGTGTTAAAAAAAAGTTATGAGATACAATCTGTTTATGACGGGTCAATCTAACACACGCTTGGTAATTATGTAATGGAAAATATTACTCTTTGCATGTCACATAAAATAATAGGATGCTGTAAACTGAATACCTGTAGATAGTATCAAGAAAATAACTGACATAATGCTTTGTATTGTAAATGGCTTAATAATTAATCATACTGAAACTATTTATGGTAATTACAAAGCTTGGTGGTGTGTCTATCAGAGCAAGGCTGCACTCCAAAAGGGTATTTATTAAGTGTGAAGAAAAGAGCTATGGCACCAAAACTGAGGAGGGTTTATTAAGCCTCCATAATTTTCCATTATATAGGAATGACAAAGCAGTAATGGTTTATACCAAGTATGCGACTGTACCACAAGTCATAACAGTCACAGAAAATAAAGCAAAAGTTAGTAACCTTATTAAAATGGAAGGTTGTTTGGTAAGTCGCCTGACGAAGTCGCCGCAGTGTGATGAAACGCGTAGAGCTGTGACGTCATCGCGTTTGTGTTGGTGTATTTGGAGTCCCTGGCTTCCCTGGCTTCCCTGCGCTCCGGCTGGCGGTAATTTCAAGTGTTAGCAACCATTGTATGAGAGAGCAAAGGACGTGCAGGCATTGGATGCCTTTATATCTTGCTGCCAATTCGGGATAGGAGTTCATGGTGAACCTGGGCTGTTTACATCCACTCTGCAAACCTGGGACTCACCCTACCACCGCAGATGACCACAATAGAGATTTCTCTCCCACAAATGGTTCTGTTTAAAATCCTGTAAGTGCACATTCTTATGGTTTGCTGATTTTTTAAATAAATGTACCTTATTTTTTACTCAGTTACGTGCTATGGAGCTTATATATATATATATATATATATATATATGAAAAAAGAAAAGAAAAGAAACAGGCGCACACCTAGTGAGTGAGTAATTTTTGTTTAGAATTTAAGTCTGAATTAGGATTTAATATTAACAATCTCTTTTTGTGATTAGTAGTTGGATTAGGTATAGGAGCCAATTGAGAATTTGAAAAATTGTATATATACATGATAAAATATTTTATATAGTAAAAAATGTTTTATACAGTTAAAAATATATATATATATACATAGAAATAATGTATCAAGAATTGGAGTTTCTACCAAGTGTAGAGTTAATTAGCAAACCAATTTAACCCATAGATTTTACTTTAAAGACATGAATACCATCACACCAGTAGCAGATAACCTGATAATTGTTGATAGAATACCAATTGTTAGAATATTATGTGGATTAGAATCCCACTTACCAATTAATAGTATATGTACCTGATGTTGTCCATTATTTAATTTTCAGGTATATGGATTACAGTTGGAGCCGTTGGTGCAGCAAAGGATGTTTTTAAGCAAGAACAGAAGAAATCTCAACATGAATCATATATTGTTGTGTGTATGTGTCATGTGTGTGTAGCATAAAGTAAAATTAATAAGTCCTTGTGTGATTTTGATGAATTTAACTGTGTATGAACTAGATAAATATAACTAAATGTGAATATCTGTGATGTTAATTGTTTATGTGAATTTGCATATGTAATTGTATATTGTATAAAGTGACCCTCTACTGTGAATAAATGTTGTGTAGGTCGTAATAATAAAATATATGTATACATTATGTATTAAAACTATATGTGATTGGACTAAGTGTAGTGAGGACATTCGTGAACCAAAAACAGATACATCCGCAATGAAGTGTAGTCACTAAATAGATCAACCTCCAATGGGGCTATTAGATAGAAATAAATTTATATTCCCACAATTGGAGTGTTAGTAGTGTCTAAAGATAGCGGTATGGGAAGATGTATTTAAAGACCTGACAGACTACCAAAGTTCGGAGGGAATGCAATTAAGCATTCAACCCAGACCTCCGAAGGATCACCCTCTACGGGTGGTCACACTATGGTACTTATGTCAATATGGTCATTGTGTCCCTTAGGGTATGTAGTGTCTAGAATATACATCCAATATGTCTCCCTCATACATAATCTTTTAAAACGATCTCCTCCCATATACGAGGGGGGAATGTACTCAATGCCCATAACCCGTAGGGACTTTGGATCTTTTAGATGTTTAGTACAATAGTGGCGGGAGAGGCTGTGTGTTTGGCATCCATGAATAATATTTCTTCGGTGCTCCAAGAATCTTGTACTTAGAGCTCTTGAAGTGAGGCCTACGTACTGTAGGCCGCACTCGCATGATATCAGATATACAACATACTCACTGAGACAGTTAATATAGTCTGTTATTTCATGCGAAGTGCCATTTGAATGTGATGTAAATGTATTTGTTTTAACCAGATGTTTACACGTAAGACACCTGCCTCTCCCACATCCAAAGTTTCCTCTTTCTCTGATGTAACCGGAAATGTCCAAGCTATTTGTATTTATGACTTTTGATGTTTTTAATTTGCTTGGAGCTATCATTGTTTTAATACTCCTAGCTTTTCTGAAAATCACAGGCGCATGTTTTGGCAATAGATGACCGATTTCAGGATCGCTACACAAAATGTTCCAATGACAGTTCAGGATTTTTTTGATTTGTTTTGCAGATTGGTTATATTGCGTAATAAATTTTGGTGTGGACCCTTTACTTTTGTCTTCATTACTAGCGTTGCAAGTTGTTTTTGATTTTGATTTTTCCAATAGTGCGTCACGATCTAAAAGACTAGCATCTAGGAATGCTTTATTAACAATAGTCATGTCATAGCCTTTTTCCTGAAATTTTCCTGACAGATATTTACCTTGAGTAAGGAAATCAGTGTCCATCGAACAGTTGCGTCTTAACCTGTGGAATTGACTTTTAGGTACATTGTCCAACCATTTTTTATAATGGTTGCTACCATATTGTAAGTAACTATTAGTTGCTACAGTTTTAAAGTGTGTTCTTGTTTGAATTTTATGTTGAGTACCCACAAATAGCTCCAGATCTAAAAATACTATAGTATCAGGATGTACATTATATGTAAATTTCAGGCCCATCTGGTTATCATTGAAGGACTTCAGAATCTCCTCCAGGATTTCTCTCTCACCATCCCAAATTATAAGGATATCATCTATGAAACAGCCATAGAAAACCAAACTTGCCCCCAGTCTAGCATCCCCCCACACATGGATACTCTCCCACAGTCCCATGTGGAGGTTAGCATAACTGGGAGCAAATTTGGCTCCCATAGCCGTTCCACAGATTTGTAAATAAAATGTGTTTTCAAATAAAATGTAATTGTGACTTAAAATGAACTTAATACATGCTAAAAGAAACAACCTTTGTGAAGAGTGCAAATTTAAATCTAATTCTAAAAAGTGATTAATAGCCTGGATACCTTTTATGTGATCAATACACTCATACGCACTGATAGATCGCGCATGCGCATTTACTATAGTGCGGCAGCCATCTTGGAAACGCTCTGTGGGGGGAACTACATGTCCCAGCAGGCTCTGGGAGATGGGGGCATGTGACAGGCAGCAGCAAATCGCGCTGCAGAAATAACGTAGCAGCAAGAGAGTTACATTTGGCACACTTGCGGGACCACGCCAGTTGGGAGCAGGACACCAAGGGGATAGGTAAGGTCCAGGGAGAAGTGCTGCACTGGACTAGGCCATATTACACCCATTAGGTCCCAGCTAGGCCCCGACCATTACCAGCTTGTGAAGTCCCCAGATAGGGACGCTTGCATTATTCCTGATAGTGACAGGCATGGATCCAGGGACCGGAGAGTTCATCAGCGGTCTGGGACCAGACCAGGCCATCAAGACAGAGACTATCCTAAGGTGGGACCCTCCAGTGGGAATCCACCCCATGCAGAAGTGGATGCCTTCGGTGGAACAGACTGGCCGCTTGTTTTATTCAGCGACACCCGGGCGCTGGAGCCCCTGGGCAGGTATACCAACAAGTGCACCAACGATAACACACCTACTGTGGGCAGCGCTGTCACACACACTTGGGGAGGGAGTGACAATTGTGGGCTGGACACTGGGACACTGGTGCCCATGCACCCCAAGTACTGTGTGGATAATCCGCAGTTGTATATATATTGTATGTGTTGTATTGCATGATCTGCCATATTCAATAGGTGCACAACAAAAGACAGGGGTGCCCATTGCTACATCAAATTGACAAAACATATATGGTAATAAGTACAAAGTTTGTCCCAGGACATACTTGAAAACGAGAGGTAACTCTCAATGTATTACTTCCTGGTAAAATATTTTATAAATAAATAAATATATGTTTTGTCAATTTGATGTAGCATTGGGCACCCCTTTCTTTTGTTGTATACATTTGCCACCCCTAGTAGCACTCATTTTGGCATAAATATATATTCATTTTGTGGTGGGTGTAGGAGTTTGAGCTAACAGTTAAATGGAAGAAGGTGGCACCTCCCCCAGAGCTCACCCTCCCCACCTTTTTAACTTGGGAGGTTCTGGCATTTTGCTGAATGGACAAGACTCATTGCAGTTGTTTCCCCTCATACAGAGGTAAAAGGAAGGGTTCACAGTTTTAGTGTTTGGACCTGCATTATTGGTTATACCTTGACGTTTTGGTATGCAGGCTTACGACGCTTTTACCAAAGGGTTTAACTAAATAACAACGTTTTTACTATTATTATTTAAGTATTTAAACTTTGTACTTATTACCATATATGTTTTGTCAATTGGATGTAGCATTGGGCATTCCTTTCTTTTGTTATATACATTTACCACGCCTAGTAGTACTCATTTTGGCATAAATATATATTCATGATGTGATGGGTGTGGGAGTTTGAGCTAACTGGGAATGTGTGTGTGATATTCAATAGGTGTCCAGTAAATACTGTTATACAGTATCATATCCTGTGTGTAATTACTGGACACAATGTCTTGGAGGAGCTAGCCCACTGTGTGCGGATCCTTTCCATGTGTAGGCGCTTTTAGCATACACGTTACATACACCCCAGGCTCCAAGTGGTGGAGGATCAGGCAGGCCTCCTGTTTGCCACTCAGGTAATAGCAGCACACGTAGTCACCTTAGACAAGGGGGAAAGGGGGCTACAATTGTATGAAGCAACCGCTTTCCATTTTCATATATTGCAATAAATTGTTACAAAAAAATATTCCTTCATTAAGCAAAGACAGCAAATGTTAAACGGCAACATTGCTATTGTGTGTGTTAAACAGTGTTAATAATCCTATGGTAAGAGCAAAGCACACTTATTATTAGTATCATACATTCTATTTTACTGCCATTTACATAAAATGAATGATTCATTAACGAAAAACTGCATAAAATTATACAAAACACCATTTTAGTACCATAATATCAATCTGTGCGACAAACGTTAGCGTTACTAGTTACAGTACCTTTAGTAAAGGTTCAGTAATGAATGTGTGCTATTAATGCCCTTATAACACATTCTTAATGACATGGCCCTCTAGTAACTATGATTTTATTTTTATGCTACCTACCATGCAAATTTACTATGCTGAGGATATTTGGGATAGAAAAAAATCTAAACAACATATAGACATTATTTTGATTGTATTACTTTTATAATATTTAGAAGCTTATTCTATATCTACCAAAGAAGCCGGTTGGGCTGAAAATCGCCATTGACGTCAGTGGCCTGATCGGCCACTTCGGAGGATATAGACTTAATCTCTAGACCTTATTGTACATGTGTCAAAATTGCAGTCAGTGTTGACCTGTGGCATTTTCCAGTTGCAGTCCATAAGCAATTTTAAGTTGTACAGCAGTTGGTAAATATATTTCGAGAGACACTTATGGAACTTTTACATTTTTGGAAGCTTACCTAAATTAAATTGTATTGCTTATAATTTTTAAAGCTTTGACCATTAGTTTTGACAAAGTTTATTATTTTTTCACTGATAGTCTGCTCTAGAAGAGTATTCTAATGAATAGTCAGTAAATCCTATGTAAGTATTTATGTTGCAGTCTCCCATACTGTATATACACTGTATCTTCTGCATTATATCCTTAACTTTATATAATCACTACTGGTTATCAGAATCCATTGACATTTCCATTGTATCTATTATCGTGCTTGAAATGTTTTTTAAGTCCAAATCTGCAAAACTATTAAACATATTCATAATATATATTTTTAAGTGTTACATGACAACTACTTCTACTTTATAGAAACTTTAATGTTAGTTAGTTTCTCTTTCCAGACACTTGATTGCTAACTGGAACAACAATTGTTACTGATTTAACACATGTTCTCTGCTTTAAATGGTAAGTAATATCCCCCTCGTCATTAATATATTTGAGCCAATTTAATACAGGCATCTACTATCTGCAGACGAACTGTGTGATATGCTCTGTCATCATTCCTGAGAGGTCTATAACAATTTCCTATGATCATAATTTTTCCTCAGTTCCAGCTGTTTCCACATCAGTGGCAAATTAAATGTCATTTCTTTCTTCTGGCTTACCCTCCTGTCTAACTCATGTGTCTATACCCCATGTGTCCTATTGAGGTTTTCCTTTCCATATACTATACAATATATCTTGGTTTTAATATCCTTGTCTGCTTCCTTATGCAGCCAAGTCTCAGTTAACCAATTATATCATATTTCATTCGAAACACAGGTGACTATAGTTTGTCTGTTTTTTCCACTTTATTTCAATTCGCTCAAAATCCCCCAAATGTAACACTTAAGATGTGTGCAAAGCTTGGGTTAAATTATATTGTGTGACTCCTTGATTGCTTTTACAATTGACCGTGTCAGCAGTTAACCGATAATTCTATTACTTGTCACCAAACGATCAATATGATTTTGCTACTTTCAGTTTAGTTTTGAATTTATATTATTTTCAGAACCATTCGCCTTTGTACCATACGCTCAGTATTATTCAAGCATGTGTATATTGCAATTTTATCTTATTATCTTTAAAGCCCATATGTGTTCTCACTTATTTCTCTCTCATCTCTAGATGCATTCAATTAACTTCTTATTGGAAAGACTCGTTGTGGGTCAGATCGCAAAATAGCTACTGTTTACCTCTGAAAATGAACATTGTTTTGACAAAACGAACCGCTATATTTAACAAACTTGACTTTCTGGATGTGATGTGAAACTAATTATATATGACTACACGTAATCTGGCACGAGATTAGCTATGGTCAATTAACATTTTTGGACAGAGTAGTAATTATGTGTGGTTTGAAATGAAGATGTTTTCTCATTAAACTGTACAAAAGCATAACAACACTATAAAATATCAAACTTTAAACAACATTTTATTTTTCCACTGTAACTCAATTGTCTTTCTTCCAATCAAAAGCTCACCATAGAAGTGCTGGTAAGGCTGACGACAAAGAAAGTACAAAAGAACTTTTTGACAACTGCCATTGATGGGAATGGTGGTTAGTACAGGATGCCTGTGAAACCTGGTATTGTAGCTTAGTGATTCTCAAAATATGGGGGTTATTTAATAAAGTCTAAAGTTATTATATCATGATAAGTGGCTATGAGGTACCTGTTTCTTTTATCAGTAATGTGTATTAAGCCAAACAAATTATTCTGTTATTTCTGATTGGCAAATATTGACAATTGTTGTGACAGAACTATTAAAAATGTTTATTTTTTTAAACTTCTTAATAATTTACACATTGAAATGAAATATAACATTCTATACAAAATAAAGCTCAGCACTAAACCGAATTGCAAATATACAGACACATTTATGATAACTGTATTTTAAGGAACCATATATTATAACTTAGCAATCATTTATTTACCTAATTAAACACATTATTTATATTGTTTCATTTAGTTATGCCCTATCTCAAACTTAGGTGTCTAATGCAGAATTTAGCTACTGTTGAAATTACTTTCAGCACCGTATGTGTTATAATGTTTTCATGTACTGTACATACTGTATGTTATCCTGTATGTTTTATTTAAAATTGCTTTGTGATTATAACCGGAAGACACCCTTTAACCCAATCAAGTGAAGAGGGGTTCCAGAGGGACAATGTGTCTTATGAAATAGTACAGCATAGTAAATATGGGCCTATATGTACCTTTCATCATGGAGCACAGCAGGTGCTTGAAGCAGCTCTTAAAAACAGGCACCCATGGAGGAAATCCCTAATCCTGTCTAGGAGAAGAAACAAATAATTTTGAAACTTTTACCCTGATAATAACAGAAACGCAATCAGAAAATATCCCTCCACATACAGTACATCTGACATGTTATGGATGAGTATGATGCTCCATAAGCCAGAATTTAATCAAGTGCATTAATAAATAACTTAAAACTTTTTGATGCATAAATCATGTTACCCAATGTTGCAATTCATTTTACCTGCTTATAGAAACCCTTAAATGTTTAGAAAGTTTTACAAATATTTAATTAAAAATCGTAAGATCTTTTTAATCAATATTAAGTGGAACTTCTTATGATCAAAAAAATATTGTTGACAATTAAAATGAACAAATAATAATAATTATTATTATAATACACATATAGTTCACCTGTAAAGTAAAGAATTCTCGTGAATAAGGTGTTTTAAGAGACCTATTAAAAATAATTAAATGCACCTTTAATGGGAGTATGGCAAATTATTGAGCATCCTATAACATCTAGGCCATTAATTATGGTTACAAGTTAAAGAGATTAACAATGAAAAACAATCAATCAAGTGTGAGTTTATAGACTTGTACAGTACATCTGTCTGTCTGTCTGTCTCTCTCTCCATATGTGCCATGTTTACATATCTATGTTTGTATAGGCATGATCACTTGCAATTGCATGATTATTAATGTTGGCATTGGAGCACATAGATTGTTTTTCTGGATGTGATACCCATTATTAGACAAAAGTCATTAACAGATGTTCATTGTGCATGACATTTTTTCTTCAAAACATCCCCTCCTAGACTTCATTGGACTAAGCCTATTGTGTACAAGGTTGGGTGTTATAGTTCAGAACTGGAACAAGGCTTGCTCTGAGTCCGAGAAGAAGTCAGGATTCCAACGGCAAGAGCCGGCAGGTGTGAGCTGGGTGCATAACGTACAGTAGCAGGACAAGTTGGCTGCTCATCACGGAGCTGGGTCATGGCAGGTGACGTAGTGGAACGTCAGCCCCAGTACCGAAGAATAAGGTAGAAAGAAACTTAGGACAGGCAGAGTTTGGGGGTAAGTGGCAGGGAGGAATGAGGTGAGAACAAGTTGTAGTCAGGGACTGGTGGAAGATAGGAACAAGTCAGGAAAATGCCAATGTCAAGATACACACAAAAATAGCTGTACAGAGAATGGCTGAAATGATCTCTCCAATGGGATAACAATCATGATACAAACAATGATACTATTTAATATTCTCCAATTTTGAATTTTTCAAAAAAAAATTTTTCTTTATAAAAAAAAAAACTGGTGGTGACTTTGCAGCAAAGTCACAATTCTAAGCACCACATTGAGCAGGGAACAGTCAGCTTTTAAAGTAAGCTATGGTGTGTGTACAAGAGTCTGATTACAAACAGGTGAAGTGGCCGAAGGCACGTTAATTAACCCTGTGGAGCTCAGAAGTACTGTATGCAGAAGCAGCTACAGTAAGCTGATTTAGCACACAGCTAGAGCTGCTGCTGTCTTTCAGTGCTGCAGTTCAAGATTCAGATATTTGGGTCTTTGAAAGATTTTCTGTCAGCTTTTCTTCCCATTAGCCATTTGAATTATTTGGGATCATACACGTAGGTTAATTGGTGCCAAGGAGATGTCATAGAATTATAAAGCAGTTCTGAGGGAAATGTTAGGTGGATTAAAAATCCTGATGAAGTGGTGGGACCACTTCATAAGTGAATTGAAATGCATTTTTTTGTGTCATTAAGGCCAATAAATACTGCATTTAGAAGACATAGTAGTATTCTGATGGCACTGATAAAAGAGTAAAGCTCATACTTACAGTACTATTGTATAAGAAACCTTCTGGCTGCAGAAGATACCTGTTCTTTATGGTCCATTCAATGAAAGTGGCTGTAAGGTGTCTTCTGTTGCCAGAAGGTGAATGATCCTCACTACGTAAGTACAGTATTGCCCTAAATGTACATATGTAGTATGTGACCTCAAGATAATACAACATATACTGTAAAAACTCAGAACATCACAGTGTTTCCATAGGATTCAATGCAAGTGAATATTATATCCCACCATAGCCCAACAGAGGAACAATGAAGTTGCCATATCTATATAATTTTCCATTTATTTGTAGATGTTTTTGGTGATGTTTTCTTTATTTGCCATAAAGGCCTGTTATCTAATCATGTCTAACAATCCCCAATAGTAGATACAGTAAAAGCCAGCACTCAGACATTTAACGTGACTTATTGTCTCTTGGAACTCACAGCTACAGGAGTCCTTGCTTTTACTATGTCTACTATTTATGAATGGACTAGCCTTACTGACTACTTTTACTACTAAGGCGTTAGTAATATGATTATGGATTGGACTTTTTTCCCCTCATATTTTTATTGTAGGCTCTTTGATACCCTAGGGTGCTGTAATGCATTGCTTTGCTCTAGGACATTAGCTTTTTGTCCCTTTACGTGGATGTCAATTGAGAAATCATGATTGTCTATAAAGCCAAATCCTTCCCTTGTCAAGCGACATTTACATGCATATTAGTCTATTTATATCCCAGTATTTCTGTTGTGGTATTCTGCTTTTCTATCAATGTGTTTTGTGAGTAGGAATAATGGCTTTTTAATGTTTCCAGATTCTGTGTGCCTGACTATGGTTTGTCTATAAATACAGGCCATTTGAGAATGAATGAACGATGCCAGTAAAGACAAAATCCTTAAAGCAGTTCATATCCAATCTAGGTGAACATGTCTACAATTACAGCTCCGTGGAATTCTGACTAAAAGCAAGCCTAGCGTAGAAAAACGCGCTGAGGTTCATGAGTAACCCTGATTACACTGTCCTCGTGTGTAAATGCTACAACACACAGGTGGCTAGGAGAACATACGCTGATGTTGCAGAGCGGCTAATGTAGATTGTAGAAACCAAGGCTCTAAGACGAATATACACTTCAATGGAAGGACTTTAGAGGATTAACTACAATTACACAATAAATTAAATTTGTGGATGCTGCAAAAGGATAGTCAACTGATATTATTGTTGGGAAATACCAGTTATTTTGAATCTTGGGGCAAACTGGATAAACAATCAAAAAAGAAGAAACAAAATTGAAACATAATATTATGACAAAACATATTTTCATTTAGGGAGATTTGAATATTTACCTGCATCATTTGAAATATGTATGTCATATGTCAAGTGATCATTTATATGTCAATTTTAACCTGCTTCACATTTTTTATCTAATTTTGTGATTAGTATTATTTATTTATAAAACTCCAAAATATTCCGTAGAGCATTACAATAGGGTTGGAAGACAAAAATAATAAAATATCCAACATTAACATACATTGTTACAGTAATTAAGGATGTAGAGCTGTGAGAGCAGGATAAAGTGTGAAGATGGAAATGCTTCAATATACATCTGAAATATTTCACCCAAGACCAATAACAGAGCAGCTGCGGCGCGTGATGCGGCATGCGCGCCATACACCACAGCAGAGCCCTCTATGGTACAGGACCCAGTGGCAGTGTGTGTGTGGGCCCACAAAGCGCTGTGATGCGTACGCTGGCAGGGAAGACAAGAATTTTGTCTTCCCATGCCGCGATGCGGTCACATGCTCGGCGTGCACCAATGGGAGGGCAGATATGCCCCGTCATGTCCGTGCTCCCTGTCATGGCCCCGCCCCTGGTCTCCCCTACAGACCGCCGATCGCGGTTGTAGTCTGTGCCAGCGCCGCCAGGCGCGCATGCAGCAGCACGGGGGCCGTAGCCTTACATCTGCGAAAGGCAGCAAACATCTGACACCCTTTCGAAGCCTTTTGGCTGCCATCAACAACTGCCCCCTTTGCTGCATCTCAGCTGTTATTTCTAAGGACGTCTGAGGTGAAGTATAAACAGCTGCATAGCAGACACCAACAGCACAAAAATGCATCAGGGAGGTGCCGACAAGCTTCAGATCTTTAAAGTTTTGTCTGTTGTGATCGTTATTATTATTATAATAATGTTATATGATGTGTACATATACGATATCTGGGGTGACGTTAATAGCATCTATTTATGGGGGTGGCAACTGTGTGAGTTTTCTGGTTTCAATATTTACAAGTATAGAATGTTGATCCTCAGAAAAAGGTCCCTAAGTACTGTACTCAATGCAGGCATTTCCAGGAGAATGGGACTGTATTAGTCAATGAGAGATAATATCTCAAATGTGGCAGTCGTGTGACCATGTCATCAACTCTATGTACTCTATGAACTCTAAAACGTCATACAGGTCCAAATAGGGCCAAAAAATAAAAACATTTGATTACATCCACAAATATACATAGTGAAGATTATTTATAGTAAATAAGGTTTCAAATCCCCAAGGTGATGTGGTGACATAGTAGGGCACTTGGATATATTCCAACCGTAGTCACTGTAAATAATCTTCACTATGTATATTTGTGGATGTAATAACATTTGATTATTTTTTGGCCCTATTTGGACCTGTTGGATGTTTTAGAGTACAGTTGATCCCATGGTCACATGACTGTCTCATTTGAGATTTTATCTCTCATAGACTAATACAGTCCCATCCTCCTGGAAATGCCTGCATTGAGTGCAGTACTTAGGGACCTTTTTCTGACCCCCTGAGGATCAAAATTCTATACTATAGGCGATTTCTACACATATTATGAAATTTAGGAGTACCTAGGGTGAGTGCTCTGGTCAACATTCTGTTGTGTTACATAATTACAAATAAATTATATTTTGATATTAACATATATTGGTTTATAGCATTATAATCTTGGAGCTGGGGAGTGCTGGATAGCTTCTTCTTTTTTTTTCTCTGCTAGTAGTTTTTTTCCTGATATTATCTCTGACATAACAATTATTAGAAATCTAGGGCCAGATCCACAAAGCTGAGTTATTGATTTGACTAGGCATTAACTTAAATTAACACCTGGTTAAGTGCTATCGGCCATCTTAAACGCCCACTAATGCAGTGTTAAGTGCTGTTTTCAGCTGTAACACGCCTTTGGGTTACTATAACAGTTCTATGATATGCTAAATAGGTGTTTCTTGTAACAATACCTATCCACAGAGCTCCGTTATAGTTAACACAGGGATTTAACAATGTGCTACTTTGGGTATACCTAAAGGTTGCGTTACTCTCATCCAGACCCTGAAATATGGGTTTTCAGGAAGAGGGAGAGAAGTTCTATTTTACAAGTGTCAAAAGTGCTATATATATATATAGATAGCCGGGTCCTCCCTGACTACTATTCTGCCCTTCTCCTGGCAGTAAGCCCTGGTACTGCAGGCCTGCTAGTAGTCATCATGGGGTTTCCCACTTAACTGATGCTGCCCCTGAGTGTCAGAGGAGGCCGTGACAGCAGGTTTGAGATTGCCCAATCCTGGGACAGACCTGGTGCCTCTCCTGGCTGTTCTTAAATGCAAACACCGCCAGAAAGTAGTTGTTCCTTCCCTCTGAGGAAGGTAGGTCACACAACTGGGATCCCAAGATTGGGGCCTTCCCATGTGCTCTTCCCTCCGGGGGAGAGTAAGTGTGGACCATACCTTTGCCTCTGCTAGGGTGCCTTTGGCCTGTAGTGACGGTCCAGGGACCATCTTCAGTGATAGATGACCTGACAGACTGTATCCGGCAGAAGACTGCTGTGTAACTCTTACTGCAGTAATAGTAATAAACCCGTTCCTGTTTTGCAATATACCTCCTGCCTGGTGCGTGACCTTACTGTGGGGAGAGGTAATACGTTGTACCGTGGAAGATCACATTCAGTTCCTGAAGCCTACGGCAGATGCACTGCTAAGGAGATATTTTGGGTATGAACCCCAGAAGCCTTTTCCTGTATCCCCACTACCATCGGCGGACGACTCAGCCGTCCTGTTGCCAGCAGGTATATGCACCATACACCCTGTAATGGCTCCTATCTGCGATTGGTGGGGGAAGAACTGTTACATATATATACTCAAATTAACCTTGAAACAACACGTCGAGAGACACCTGTGCTGAGAAAGGAGCACACCTGAGATACTGTACATGGGAGATATGTTTATAGGAGTCACTAAAATATAATTTTCATATCCTATTAGCTCATCTTTCAGGCATCTCAGCTGTGCTTCTTTTTAAGCATGTCTCTCCATGGGTAGATTCACAGAACTTTGTTAAGTACTTAATGAGACGTTAACATCAGTTAACGTATTGTTAAGTGCTAACAGTGACCTCCAAAGCTAATTAACGATGCGTTAAGTGCTGTGGTAATGTAATGACCACCTGCCCTTAACTTTAATGGATGTTTGTGCTAATTATATGGAACCACCTCAAGGTATATCCTCAGCAGTCCATTCACGTTAACGAGGGGAAATAACGCTTTATTTTAAGTAATGGATATACCTGGCACCAGGTATAACACCAGGTAGCAAAACAATTATTTGGCCTTGTCCAGGGTTCAATACCCTTAACTAGACACAAATAATGTATCTATGACATGTGTATAGCCCATTTTCCCTGTGACTATGGGAATTACACGTGCGGCTTAAAGTAGGCCTAGGTCTCCAACGCTGGGAGCCTGGGCCTGTCTTGTTCCTCTGGTTGCAACATCTCCACCTGGGAGGGATCCCAGCATAGTGGGATAACCCGTCACAGGAACCAATTGCAGTAAAATCATACACAAACAGGGTATGTAAAAGGTGTATTTACTGAACACACAATACTATGATGTAACTATACCCACACAGGGTAACACAATATCATACAAGGCCACCACCATACAATACCCACACCATAAACACCACCCCGGTGGAACCCCCAAAGTACTGAGGTGCCCTGAGCACCTAACCACCCCAGTGTCCATAGAGCCAGGCCCACACAAAGAATGTGTGGAATAACGCTACTCACAGTGTTTGGCCATTGGTGTACGTTGGGTACCTTCCTGGTCTTAGGCCAGACCAGGTCGACTTGGATGGTGGATCTGCCAAACCGCAACATGGTCCCACAACGCGGTCTACTGGATTCTCTCTCTTCTGTCATGAGGCGTCCGTCTTTTGAGGGAGCTCCAGCTTGAGCATCTCCCTTAATGTCTCTTTAGGTGGCTTGTGGTCTGTTCCCAGACTCTTCACTGATGCTGCGCTTGTCACTACAAAGCTAAGGGTAACGTCTCTATCTGGGGCCTTCCCTATAGCACCACAAGCTGACAGGGTCAGGGGCCTAGCTTGGACCTGGGGGGGTATCTGGCCTAGTCTTGGAGCCACTTGCACCCGGACACTACCTACTCCCTCACAGTCCCTGATCCGACTGGCGCGCGGTCCACAACGCACCAAAGGTATCTCTCCCCTTCTCCGTGAATCCCCTGCTCCTATTGGCTAACACTGCCCATGTGCTGTGCAGCCCCTGGGGCTGCTGGGACTCATTGTCCCGTGGGGAGCCGTCTGTAATGGCTGCCGCACTCTGCTTCATTGCGCATGCGCATAGACTCTATCGCGCATGCGTGACTATTCAAGATGGTGTCCCCCACTTCCTGTCACCTCGCAGCCGTCCCCCCTCTCCGGTGCAGAAAGTAATAGGGGACCCGGCTACATGTGCATTAACCCCTTGGAAGCCATAGTGGCCATGAAGACATGCCTTCATTACCACTAAGATAAGGGGTTAATACATCACACCCTAACTACCCTACTGCGCATTCTGTGCCATAGCGGTATAATCACTATGGCATACACCCTGTAATTTCTCCATCTGGCCTAACCTTCCTCCCCGTGGCACCTACTCCATTATCACCCCACCCTACCCCCACTCGCCTCAACAAAACAAATCCCCCTACACTAATGGCCAATAGACGTATTAGCCAAAATGTGGCTAATAGTACTTTGTGGCCATTGAAAAGCATTCGATCTTCTGTACCACATTACAAAGAAATAAATGTATTAAAAAAATACACACCATATACAAACTTACATTTTAATCCATTGATTGTCACTGTAGCTACCTAGGCCCTCAACCTCAAATCGGATTGGGGAGTTAGGCCACCCGGGGGTTAATGAGGGGTTAACCCCTTATACAGTATGCACAGTGGTTTTGTTGCTATTAGAAACAATGAGTAGTAGGGTGGGTGGGTTTTTTAACCCCTTGGTTACCTTAGTGGCCATGAAGGCATGCATAATACCTACCTTAATGACCACTATGTCTTCAAAGCAGATTATTGAATTATTTTTTTTATTTGGAAGGAAGATGCTTGCTTGACATCTTCCTTATCCTATGGCTAATGCTGCATTACCAATAAGAAGCTGTGACGTCATCAGGTGATGTTTCCTATTGGCTCACGTGAACAGAGAGCTTTAAACTGCAGGGAGATACCGGCGCCCCCATACAGAGGCAAGTATCTCTTGCAGCAGGGGGTCCTGAAGCGGAAATTAACGGGGTTCAGCTCCAGAGACCCCCTGCTTCAATCCAATGTAAAAAAAAATTAAAATAATGACCCCGTTGCTCCTTTAAGTAACATAATCTTGAAACGTTTTGCAACACCTCCATGTTTAAACTGGACAGGAAGCCAAGAGAGACATATTCAGCACACTCATATGCACATCATGTCTGACATTTAATCACATTTGATAATGAGCTGAAACTGATTTGGGGGACAGTAAAAAAACTTGTAATGCACTAATGAGTTTCTTGTATGAATAGAAAACAGCATAATGGTGTATCAATTGCTTTGCTTTTAAATGAGTGGTTACAGGAGAAAAAATATACTTGCTACCAATTACCTATGCTGGTCGGTTAAATAATAATATGTTCCTTTAGAAATGTTATGTCTCATTTTCTATTTCAGGATCATCCCATAAATCCTAGAATGGCCGCAATAAATGTTTTATAGCATTTCTCTGAAAACAAACACTATCAACGCAGAAAGCAAGCAAGGATAAAAAAAAAAAAAAGGGCAATACTTTTATAGTGCCAGCGAATCTGTTGCACTTTGCAATGTTTAAGTGGGCTTATGCAACGTAAACATTTGGGACGTTTAACATATCAAGTTCAAATAAAAATGACACGCAGATCTTTCACTTCTAAAGCTGCCTTGTGTTCAGTTAATGGAACACTCTATCCTTGTGGTTTCCGAAATATTATAAGTATATATTCCAGATTAAACTTTCTATTTTCCTCCAGGTAGAGTTGCCCTTCAGCTCTCAATGGCTTGGTTTTAGGCTCAAGAATCAGTCCGATCAGCAAAATCAAAGATGATTACACAGTTCAGTAGTCATTTAAGATTTCTGTGGCTCAATTAAGCATGTGTAGCATGCCACAGCCACTGAGACTCTGTTTATCCAGTGAAAGTGCGCTGTAATTTATTTAAAATAATCCATCTTTAACAAATAAAGAGGCCATTGAGAGCCAGTTGCTGCAGGCATCCACTGAAAAGCAGCTTCTTGATGGTCTGTTTTTCTGGCTTAAGTTAAATGCCTGCCAAAATTGATTCATATTTTCAAAAATAATAATTTGTATTTGTGATATTTCATTTCTTTTATACCCTTTTCTTTTACATTAGTAATCCTTTACAGATTGGCCGTTAAGAATGATAAATACACTTCTTTCTGATGAAAATATGAGTATTTAACATGCATTTACCATTTTGTAAATTACCATTTTTAGTTTTTGTTAAATAATCTTTTGTTTTAAAAAAAAAAAAAAAAACAGTTTGATGTACATATATAGTAGTGCATTTATTGTTTACTTGTTTATGGATACTGCACAATATAGAAAAAGGAACAATTAAGAAGGGCATACTGCACTTCGGCACTATTTATTCATTCTAAGTGATATACAGTACAAGGACTCAGAATTGGATAATTCTTGCGTTTGAAAAGATTATAGACAATGTCATTATAAACTGATTTAAAAATTCAGAAGATTTGTATTCACATGGCAGAAGGAATGGTGCATTATCTGAAAATAAAGGCACATTACTTTTACAGTCTTTATAAATCCTAGTGTAGGTACAGAAAGTGAACTATGTCCCTGACAACTGAGACAACTGGATCTTATACAGTAACTCTTCTTTTGTTGTCTTTATTTTCAAACATTAGGGAAAGCAAATAATTTAAAAGTCAATTTGATTTTATAAAAATAATTCAAGTCCAAGGCTAGGAGAGATCTTCCACGAGATATTTATTGGCATTTGAAATTGAAATGTTGGTGAAGGATGTAATACACAGTACTATGGCAATGTTTACTTTAATCCTACTACTCCTGGTAACTTAGTGAAGCTTCATGTATGTTATCTCAATTGAAAACAAAGAATTTCACTGTGGTCCCTGCAACAGCCCATTGGAATCTGTTGATGCATAAAACACCAAATTATTTTCCTTAGATTTTAAGCACTCAACTTATCTTAAGCAAGTCCTATTTCCCAAAGGAAGGGTATTGGGGACATGTGTTTTAAAAGGAACATTGATTAGACATAGCCTCTGTGGATTTATCCCTTGCTTAAACACACCAATTCCTGTTTTGCTTCTTTACAACATTTCACTGCTCTCTTCTACTGTTTGTGTACATGGATGTTGAAGTTAGACAGGTCCTGGGATTTCTTCTCTGTTCTGTTTTGCAATGCGGCAGGCATAAGTGTATAGGGGTCCATATTAAATGGATTTAAAGCAAAATGTGACACTTTGTGCTCATTTGCATGTAATTTCACAGAATCCCTAGCTGCACTGGAAGCATTGTATGCTAGAAGAAAATGGTGAAAAGCAGGGATGCAGACGTGTCTGAGACATGCTAATGTGCTCACAAGTGATATTATGATTTGCTGTTCTCTATACACACTCTCTTTAGGTGACCTTATCACATCTCGTAGGTTGTACTGTAGTGCCGACGAGTATTCTAAAACAAATCTGGGGCAATCACCAACAAGACCCAGGTACATGCTGGGTACATGCTGCAACATTTCAGTGACATTTCTGCAGACAGGCTAATGGCCCATCGGATTAACAATGGGGGTCCCTGGCAGTCCCATTCAAACTGAATGGGACTGCCAGGGTCCCATGCTGTGTTATTCCGATGGGCCATTATTCTCTGCAGAAATGTCACTGAATTGTTTGCAGCATGTACTCAGCATGTACTCAGCATGTACCTGGGTCTTGTTGGTGATAGCCCCAGATTTTCCAAGGCAAGTTTAAGGCAGGTTTTAGAATATTCGTGGGCGCACCTGTAATATCACCTCTATGCCGACGACACAAGTAATGAGAGGACACTGTCTGGAGGTACAGTATAGAGGTCGCCGCATTGTTTATTTATAAGTAGATGTAGCGTAACTGCTAGTCCCTGCCAGAATGCTCGGTAGTGGGTTAAGTAAAATGTCCGCCGGGCCATAGGGGGCCGGCGTCGCAAGAGGGCTCCTGGAAGTACGTCCCGGTGTCTTGCCCCCTCGCATCAATCCCCGGCTTTAACAGCCCCGAGCCCCTTCTGACAAGGACAAGCATTTACAGGCCACTGCTCTGTGCACCAAGTTCTGTTAAAAAAAGCACCGAAGCCCACTGATCCTGACGCATCTGTAAAGAGCTGCAGGTCAGCTTTTTGGCCTGGGGACCCCACCACAATGTCCTCCCATTGTATTTTGGATATATGCTGTAACGCGAATAAAATACTTAGGGCGTTTTACCCCGGCCGTGGCTGTTGACAGGCGCCTGGTAAACACCCTACCCATGGGCATAATACGAGCTGCATAAACCAGGTGGCCAAGCAGTAACTGAAAATGCCACAGCGATGTCTTTTTCAGTAGCATGAAGTCCCTGCGCATCTTGTTTAAGGTGACAAGATTCTCAGGAGGCAACCTGTACTACCTCTTGGTCAAATCGGTTTCGATGCCCAGAAAACAAAGTGTAGTTGTGGGACCTTCCGTTTCCTCATCCGCCAGCGGGACGCCAAATTTGCGCGCTATGTCTGAAAAAAATTGCACACAAATCCGAACCCCAGTGGCCAAATAAAAATAAATCATCTAAAAAATGGATGATTCCAGCTGCCTGCACTCTCTTGCGGACCACCCATTCCAGAAATGTACTGAATGTCTCAAAATAACAGGACAGAGCGCAACCCATTGGTAGACATAGGCCGACAAAATACTGACCCTCGTGCACACAGGCCAGCAAATGGAAACAATCCTGGTGCACCGGCACGAGTCTGAATGCTGATTTGACATCCGCCTTCGCCATTAATGCTCCCTGACCCATACTTCCCACTTACGCCGCTGCTTGATCAAAGTTTGTGTAACTCACTGAGCACAACCCCCAATCTATCCTGCCATTAACCGAAAACCCCTCAAGGTAGGATAAATGCTGAATCAACCTAAAAGCCCCATTTTCCTTTTTGGGAACCACCCCCAGCTGTGTCACCCTCAGATTGCTAAGAGGCGGGGAATCAAATGGGCCCGCCATTCTCCCCAACTCGATCTCTCTCTCTATCTTTTCCCTTGCAACAAAACTTTTTAATCTGCCGACTTCAAATTTTTCACGCTGCTTGATCCCGCCTGGTATTCAAACGGGATCCTAAACCTCCCGGAACCCTTCTAACAGCAACCATTGTCTCTGTGGATATTGGCGTTGCCGCCCTCCTGGCCAGTCTGCCGTCCTGTACCCCTAAAGCCCTTATTGTCCCTCTTCAAGCATGTTGTTCTGTATCCTGGCCTCCGCAAACGGAGCAGGCATGCTGAAAGTGACAGTTGTCGTATTTACATATCGACTTGTTGAAACCCCAACATATGCCTTGCTGTTTGCCCGTTGTGCACCCCCCCACTGCCGTGCGCACTTGAAAGCCCCCCCCCACCATGCGCCCCTATTGCTGCTCGCCCCGTGAAAGGGCGTCGCCCCTCCTCCCGAGATGTGTTCTGAGTATCAATCCACGTCCTTCGAGATCTACGAAACCACCCCTTTATTGGCCTTTATGCTCTGTCTAAATTCCACATAATATATCCACCACCCCATGCCCTCGTACTTCTGTAACGCTTTTCTAATGGTGTCCTGACATTTGCAGAGCATAAATGTGGATCCTTCTCCCCTGCAACACCGGCCAAGATCCTGAAGGCATGTGACCACTTTTGAAATATCGTGGAAACAGCCGCCTCTCCACAGCCTCTTTTTTGGCCACCCCTTCCTTTTCGGATTTAGCCAAAGCCTCCTTGTAGCCCGGGAGTAAGGACATTAACTCTACGTATTCCCCGGCCCAAATCTTATCTCCCACTTCCTTTGTCAAATGTGCACCTAAGAACTGGGAGATGGTCATGCATGAATCACCATATGCAATGTCCACCAATTTTTTGCCTCTGCTGCTGTTGGCCTGCCTGGGCCTGCCTCCAACACTACGCTTGCTGGTGCGGCTGTACCTGCGCTCTGAACTTCAATCTGCGTGGGCAAAGCAGTAAGGGAAGTGACGATTTTGTTGGTGTGCCTGTGCTCTGCGCTACGCTAGCTTGCACAGCTGAGCCTGTTTATTGAACTGTAACTTGCGTGGGCAAAGCTGCGGTTGCTGCTGCTGTCGCGCCCACCACCCACATTTGATTGTGCGGCCGTGCTGTGGCTTCCTCGTACGTCCCCGTGCCCACCACCATGCCTCAATTTGCCAGTGCTGCTTGCGTGGTTATCTGTGATGGCCTCCCTGCTGTGTCCAGCAGCCCGAAGTTGCCCCCCCCCCCCGCTCAACCCCACTGCTGGTACCCCTTGAGTCTCGCCTGACATCCTTTATCCTTAACGTGAGCCGTAGCTAATAGCGTTGTCACGGGTAACAAGGCCAACCTTACATCCTTCATTATCGCATCAATCATTCATGCCTCAGCATCACCCGCTGCCCAAGATTCCGTAACCTGAGGTGGCGGGGTACTGGCCTTATGACCCTAAAGTACTTTAACATTGTAAACATTACACACAATAACCCCCCCCCCCCCGGCCCGCAGGTAACCTGCCAAGCAAGCAATCCTAGCACCATAATTGAATTGCTTCAGTAACCAAAACATAAAACATAAAAAACAACGGTATTCTCCATGCACTGGTTATTAATTGCGTTTAAAACCAAAAAATCTAATTACCATTGTAAAGTATGTACCCAACGTAACCATGCCCCCAGCAGTAACGACTTCCCTCTTTACCCATGCAAGGATATATGCATTCAAACCACTTAAATAACCCAGCTATATGCTTACACATCATTTAAAGCACTCAACATTGCCAATGGAGGGTGCAGGGGGGCGGTGGAAGAGGTTACGGGAAAAAAACAGGCTCAATGCAATGCTTCCAGCCCCTTAATGGGCTCTCTAATGGGCTCCTTCCCAACCTCTCCCCAACTTGTCCCTACCGCCAAATCTCTGGTCACATGTTGTATATTCTACCACTAGCGGTAATCAGTAGAAGTATATCTGGCACACACCTTACTTGAATGAATAAGGTAAATAGCCGGTGCTCGCTGGATCAGGGGATATCCTGCAGGTCCCATGTACTGTATATGCTACCACTAGCCATTGCCACTAGCTTACCCATCACTCACTCACACAAAATAGCCAGCTAGGCAGCTCTGTGAAAACAATGCAGAGAAAAACGGGAGGGAAGTATTGCAGGCTAGCCCTGAGCAGCAGCCCCCAAGGCGCCCTGCTTCACGCTGCGCACCACCCCGCGCGCCACTCTGGTGCCTGCGGCGCCCATGTGGGAAACCGGTGCATGGGGAGACCTAGCGTGCCCCCCCTGGGACACCTTGACCGCATGTGTGGGACCTGACAAAGCCCCCAACCCCTGCTAATGCTGTGCAGAGATTAAAAATGGGAGGGAGAGGCTGATAGCTAAACCTGAGCAAACCTGCTCCACACTAACAACCACATACTCCTGCATGCTATGCTCCTGGTGAGGAATGAACTTGCAACCTGGTGCCTGGAACCAGCTCTACTGACGGTGGGTGGGTGGGAGTGTCCCGACAGAGCACAACCCCGTAGGTTTGGGACAGCGGTGGATGGGACCTCTCCTCCCCATGCCCGCCGACCACTACGGCAGCAAGTCCGGCAATGGAAAGAGGGTGGGAGCGGCTCGGGCAGCCAGGAAACTGTGTGGATGTAGGGGTTCCCCAATGCCCGCACCATCCGCCCACCCCGAGCAGGCCAGCCTGACGAACGGGAGCTGAGGGGGGGGGGAGTGCCCGAGGAAGGAAGGACCTGCCCAGCCACACTCGAAATACCAAAACAACAGCCAACCCCGTGGCTTGGAACCATGGAGCATGGGACCTCTCCTCACCCTCCCCACGCCTGCTGGCCGCTCCGGGCGGCAAGCCCGACAATGGAGGGTGGGAGCGGCTCGGGCAGCCACGAAACCACATGGGCGGTAGGGGTTCCCCCATGTCCGCACCCCCGCCTGCTTCCAGTGGATGTCAGGCCAGACCGAACAATGGAGGTTGAGGAGAGGGAGTGCATAGGGGAAGGACCTGCCAAGCCATGCTCGATATAACCAAAAGCAGCCAGCACTTACCCAAATGCTGGAGGAGAGGACCTAGTTCAAACTGTTGCAGCCAGGAGCAAGTAACCGCCCTCACTCCCGGCTGCCAGCCTAGTTCTGCAAGCCCCTCCCCCGCACCGCCCATGGGCGCCGCAGCAGCCAATCGAGTCAAGGGAGGCCGCGTCCCCTGGTCATGGCTTTTGCCGCCTATTCGGGGTAGGCAAGCTTCTTGAACCACATCTATTCTGCATAGTGATCTTTAATCAAGCAGTACAACTGTAAGGATCCACGCTGCGGTTATACTCGCGTCCAGCGCATCCTTACCTTTTTCTCAGGCCATTCAGACTCCCCGGCGGCATCTCCCGCTCCTGGCTGCTTTCCCTGCACCTCCTGCCCATGCACGTCAGCCCTATGGGCGCGCGCGCACCCAAGCCGCCATTGGTTGGCGCCAGGTGCCTGACTCCACCAACGCTGGCGTGGCACACGCTCCTTGCGTGTCGCCGCTCAGGTCCCGTCAGCTCCGCTTTCCCGCTTCTCCCTCCTTACCTGACCCTTCCCCTGTCCGTCCTTCTGCTCCTCCCCTTCTTCTCTCTGTTCCTGGATCCTCCAGTGCACCTTCCCCATGCTCCGCCTCCTCGGACGTCACGGGCATGCCCGGCATGCCCCTTCCCCATCTGCCTTGCCTCTCAGGTCCTCCTTTCCTTTCTGTCCCTTCCCTTGTCCGTCCCTCCCCTCACTCCCATTGGTTTCAAACTTCCTCACTCTGCTCTCCTATTAGGTTCCTCTTCAGGCCGCTCCTCCGTCACTCCCCTTTCTCTGATTGGTCCCAGCTTCCTATATAATCCCTCTTCTCCATTTCCTCTTTGCTCTGCATAGCTTCTGTACCTTGGTGCTGTCTGCTGTTGCCTGGCCTCTCTTTGTCTTTTCAGTGCTGCCCCTGTCCCTGGAACCCTTGCTGACCTCTCTGGATTTGACCCTTGCTTTGGAATTTACTACGCTGCTCTCTGGAACCCTTTGGACCTTGCTTTGGACTTCTACGCTGCAGACCTCTACAACCCTTGGACACGGCACACGGACTAACTACTACGCTGCTCTCTTCACTCCACGACCCAGGCTTACGGACAATCAATTACGCTGCCCTCTCCAATCCACGACCCTTGACAAATGAACTTAACCCTTCTACGCCGGAGCTGTCAAGTACGGTATCATATACATTCTTGTTACCCGGACCACCTACGCTACTACCACACTCCGGCCGTGCCCCCGTTTGCTGCTAGGTGTGTGGTTTTACCTTTTCCACTTCAGTCCCGGGGTCTCGTCTGGCTTGTGGGCAGGCCGAGCGTTACAACAACACATTACAGATTACTTTTAAATAGCATGCTGTTGGATTATCAGTCTCCATCGCTCCCACTCCAGTCTTCACACTTGAGTAGGCATTGTGCAGTGGGTAAAAGTAGCCAGTGGTCTGACTGGGGGAAGGAAGCCAGTGCTCTTGTACACTCAAAGAACTGGAGACCTGTTCATCTTGTGCCACCCTTATCCCTCTTACTGCCACTGTGCAAAGTAATCTAGTTATCAGTCCTCTTCAAGCCTTAACTGCCTGAAATACAGTTTACATAATGTAAATAGGCAGCCCAATAGATTCATACAGTATTCCCAGCCATAGACAAACACCACACCATAGTACTACTTGTCAGGAAGCAGGGCTCATTCAACACCTCCTTACCTTGCTCGGAGTTTGTTGCTGCTGCCCCTCAGCCCCCGCAGAGGTACCCCCGTCACGGCGTCTCGTTATCCTTGCCGGCGCTGGGTCACGCGGCCGCCATCTTGCCGGGACACGCGTATGAGGAACTTATACAGTGCGCGTCCCCGGCTGTAATTTATTCATCCCTCTGGGCTTCTGGCCACGCCCCCGGCACTCTCTGCAGTCCTGCTCCCACCCCTACGCTCCACAGCAGATCACAGGCAATGATGACATTAGTCATTAGTCTCATTTGAATATCGCCTTGTTCTCTTGTGTACTTCAGGTTTTGACCCGGCTTGGCTTTCGACTCTCTCTCTGGCTCTAGACCACAGCTCCCTCCTCACTATGCAGTCTCTCTTGTCCCTTGATCACGGCTTGTACTTCGACCTCCCGGACCTCTGGTATCCTCGACTCCTGGCTACGACAACCACCACGATTCTTCTATCTCCGGATCCAGCAAGTACCTTTGTTTCTATAACTAAAGTCTCCTGGCCTGGCTACGTAATCTACCACACTCCGGAATCTACCATGCTTCCTCTGCTGCGGGTGCGTGTTATTATACGTCCCACCTCAGCAAAGGGACGGGTATGGTCTGGGGGCAGCACTACCGTGACGCTACTCACTACTCTGTACTAAGCAAAAAGACACATAATGGCCCAGACACTTGAATAGCCTAGAAGGTGTGTCATGACTATGCACTGCTTAGTATATAAATGGCCCATATCAAATACACTATATGAATACAAACTTAGATGTAGATTGTACCTGCAGTTTATAATGCTACCACTCATTACAAATAAAAATAAATAATTTAGATAACTGTCTGAATAAAACATTATGGTTAGAAAGAGACCAGGATGAGTTAAATATGTATCCTGTATGAGCTTTTTTTATATACACTATTAATATATACTGTACTGTAGCAAAAACAATGGACCTCAACAGCTTGAAGAGATTAATTTTGCCTTGTCCCTGCTCTGAGAAATTGTCAGTGTTTGTTTTGTGCTTCAGAAACTGGATGACATTTGATTTGATTTGATATATAGGTCAGGGCAGTAGAAGTGATAAGACATGCTCTGTTACCGTGGTGTTGTCCTGTGCAGTCATTCATTAGACCTCTGTCCCATATAGATTCTGCATGGGGTGTTATACAGTATGTTGCCAGGGCATTTTTTTAAATGCATGCCTCTTTTTATTGAACAAAAGACAAAAAGGCCTCAGTCTTTGCAAAATAGAGTCTTTCTTGGCGCGGGTACTTGTCACTCTTGCACAATGCAGTTCAGGAATAATTTGTGAGTTTTATTCCATGTGTTTGTTTGTATGTACATTATTAAATCACAGTATATAGCAGTTCTGTGCTATGTTTTAATTTTGTTCCTTACATATCACTGCTGGGAGATTTATATTTGCCTAGTAGTTTCAACAATATCTTTCAGCTAAAGTTTTGTAAGTGTTTTTCCGTCTTGTACCATCCACGGTGTATATTTTAAGTACTGTTGGATAAAGGGTTAACTATCCATTGGCATTCACTCAGTGTGTATAGGTTTTCATATGTTGGTAGTCGTAGTGGTAGTTGTGTGTTTCCTAATCACTGCCAGTCACCAATTAAATAGATTTGGTGTACTAATCATACTGTATGTCCTAAGTGAACTGCACAGAGGGGTTTCTTGTCCTGATAATAGTAGTATACAGTACCTCATATTGTTCTCTACACTCTATTTTTTCATGAACTGCCTTGTGCAAGAGTGACAATTACCAGTGCAAATGAGGACTCTACTTTGCAATGACTGTATATGGCAGGCCTGCACAACTCGTAAAGTGAGAAGGGCCGAACTGCTCCAAGGAAAAAAAAATTGGGCCGCACGGGTAAAATCATCATCATCATCTCTCCTCCAGCACCTCCTCCTCATCATCATCATCATAATCATCATCCTCATATCTCCCCATCCCCCCTCATCATCATCCTCATATCTCCCCCAGCACCCTTCATCATCATCCTCATATCTTCCCAGAACTCCTCACTATCAACCTTTGCGATACTCCCCATCTATCTCTCATACCCCCATCTCTCCCACTCACCCACACACATAATACTCCCCCTCCACATCAAACACACAATACCCCCCTGCACAGCACACACATCACACTCCCCTGCACCTCACATCCCTCTCCCCCCTTGCACCTCACATCACTCTCCCCCCTTGCACCTCACATCACTCTCCCCCCTTGCACCTCACATCACTCTCCCCCCTTGCACCTCACATCACTCTCCCCATTGCCACACCCTACATCACATTCTACTACACTTGCACTACACATGGGGCCCAGGACAAATGAAAGGAGCAGCCCTCCCCCCCCCCGAACCCATTGTGCACCTACCACGAAATATATCTTTTAGCGCGCAAATTTACTTAACTGTTTTCTTATGTGATACAGAAAAAAAAATTACATCTCCCCCTACTCATACCTCCCCCTCCCTCTCCCTTACTCCACCCCTCTCTCCTTCTGCCCTTTTCTCCGCCCTCTCTCTTCTCTCCCCTCACCCTTTCTCCCCCCTCTATTCTTCTCTCTCTCTCCCTCCTCTCTCCCTCTTGCCTCCTTCTCCCCCCCTCTCCCCCCCCCACCCCTCTTCCCCACACACACCACTCCATTGCCCCACCCACCAGCAGCCGTTTTTTCACACCACCCTGCACCAGCCCGTTTTTCTACACCCACCCTGCACAGCACTTTTTCTCAACACCCCTGCACCAGCTGTTTTTCACACCCACACGCTGCACCAGCCTGTTTTTCTCACCCACCCAGCCCTGCACCAGCTGTTTTTCACAACAACCAGCACCAGCAGTTTCTCACCCACCCTGCACCAGCCCATTTTTCTCACCCACCCCATTGCACCAGCCCGTTTTTTCACACCACCCCTGCACCAGCCCGTTTTTGTCTCAAACCACCCCGCACCAGCCGTTTTTTCTCACCCCCCCTGCACCAGCCCTTTTTCTCACCACCCCCTGCACGCACGTGTTTTCTCACCCACCCGCACCAAGCTGTTTTCCACCCACCCCTGCAACAGCCCGTTTCTCACCCACCCCTGCACCAGCCCGTTTTCACACCCACCCCACGCACAGCCTGTTTTCACACCCACCCCTGCACCAGCCCGTTTTCCACACCCACCCCTGCAACCCCCCCAGCCCCTTGTTTTTCACACCCAACCCTGCACAGCCCGTTTTTTCACACACCCCTGCACCAGCCCGTTTTCAACACACCCTGCACCAGCCGTTTTTCACCACCCCTTCCACCCCCACCCTGCCACCAGCCGTTTTCACACCCCCCTGCACCAGCCGTTTTTCCACCCACCCCTGCACCAGCCCGTTTTTCTAGCCACACCCCCCTGCACACAGCCGTGTTCTCCCACACCCCCCTGCACCAGCCGTATTTTTTTTCACACCCACCCCTGCACCAGCCTGTTTTTCACACCCACCCCTGCACCAGCCCGTTTTTCACACCCACCCCACACACACACACCTTTTAGATCAGCACATCCTCCCCGGTACTAAGCTCCGCCCCCGGCATACTCTGACCTCCAACCCGCCCCCGGCATCCTGCTATTGAAAAAAAATACTCATGGCTGCCGCATCCTCCTCATGCTGCTGCTGCCCCCGCGCACCGTAAAACCCGGGGGGGGTGGTAGGGGGGATGAATCGCCACCATTTTTTTAAACCTTTTTTTTTTAACTTTTTTTTTTATTATTTATTTATTTAATTAACTGGCGCCCGGCCAGAGTCATCGCGGGCCGCACAGAGAGGCCAGGGGCCCACGGGCCGTATGTTGTGCAGGCCTGGTATATGGGATTTGGATAATCCCAGAGAACTCACGGCTGCAGGACTTTTTATAGCAAGCAAATACTCTATATTTGCAATTACAGTTGTATATACTAATGTTTGACTGTTCATGGTTCATTGGGTTGTTTTGTGAACAGTATTTATATATTTGATATATCTGATTGTTAAAGCGCTATAGTTGTGTATTTGCTCTAAAAAGGCCTCAGTGATACATCTAACAACATTATTTAGTTAAATACGTATCTGTATTTCTTCTCATAAGCAAGGATCATTTAGTTCAATTCTTTGGCCAAAGTATTTTAAATATTTTTAAGCCCTACACCCCCATGCCCAATATATTGTACAACCCTGCCCAATAATTGTATTATATATATATATATATTTATATATATAATATTATATATATATATAATATATAGTATATATCATCATGTTTTAAGCTATGGTGGGTGAAAAGGCACAAGAACCTCCACAGTTGACACAGGTGTGCTCTTTGCATGTCAATCCCATATCCCTAATCCCTGCCTGGCAGTGGAAACCTGCATGCTGGGTCATAAATGGTTAAAAGCAGGTTTGCAGACCTGCCTAAGACATGTGAATGTGCTCACGTGCTCACAAGTGTTCCAAGTTAACTCAATCCACCATATAATCTATATATATATACAGTGTTCGACAATGCTATACATTTACACGCCCGGGCGAGTGGATTTAACCTCTGGGCGAGCACTATTGGCCCAATCAACACACGTGTTTGTTTTTTTTTTAAATTTTCCCTGCTCGCGCTGCTGTTTTTCCCCCCACTCGCCGCTGGACAAAAAAAAAAAAAGCCGGAGTCGGTTCATGTTGTTGGGGGAGATTATCCCCGCCTCGGCTCATCCTGAGCAGTGCTTTTCGCTCCCTGCCTCTCAGCAATACTTCCTCCTCATCACAGCGCTTTTCACTCTCCCCCTTCCGGCGCACAGGCCCCTTAGGGCCACTGTCCCCACCAGCCCCCCCCCCCCATCGGGGCCATCGTCCCACCCCCACCATCGAGCCACCCGCCCCCCCCCCCCCACCATTGGGCCATACCCCCACCCTCCCATCGGCTACTCTGCTCGCCCCCTCCCATCGGGCCTCTGCTCCCCCCCCTCCCATCGGTGCATCCCCACCCCCCCAACCATCAATCGGGCCTCCCGCTGCGGCCCATCATGTTGGCCAGAGCATCTGCAGGTCCACTACGGGAGGGCCAGGCCAAGGTAAACGGGTGGTGCCTGGGGGGGAGCGGTACAATCGCCGCAGCTTTTGCTTTTTCGGGTGCAGTGAGCTCAGGGCGACCCTGTCTCTTTCGTTGGGGCTGGGAGGCCTCACAATGTCCCTGGGGCGGCTGCGGCCTTGTCTCTGTGTGGGGTTGAGAGGCCTCGCTTGGGTTCCCGGGGGCTGCGCTGATTAACGCCTGCAGTTACCACCAACCCACCCACACTCACCCCCAACCCACAACTCACCCACTCATCCCCCCACCTCCTCAACCCTCCCCCCACCCTCCTCATCCTCCCTACTCACCTCACCCCCCCCACCCTCCACCTACTCACCCCCCACCCTCCACCTACTCACCCCCCCTCACCCTCCATCCTACTCACACCCCCCCTCACCCTCAACCTACTCACCCCCCCACCCCCCCATCCTCCCACCTACTCACCCCTCCCACCTACTTCCATCCACCACCCTCCCCACCACTCCACCCCCCCCACCCTCCCCTTCATCACCCCCCACACCCCCACCTCCCACCACTCACCCACCCCCCACCCTTCCACCACTACTCACTCCCCCTCCCTCCCACCTACTTCACACCCCCCACCTCCACACTCTCTCCCTCCCACTCCGACCTCACCCGCCCACCTACGTCCCCCCACCTCAGTCACCCTCCCACCCAGTCAACCCTCCCACCCCGTCAACCTCCCACCCTTCACCCTCCCACCCAGTCCCCCTCCCCAACCCAGTCACCCTCCCACCTATCACCCAGTCCACCCTCACCCACCCTCACCCCCATCACCCAGTCACCCTCCCACCCATCACTTCACACCAGTCAAGTCACCCAGTCACCCTCCCACCCTCCCAACCCAGTCACCCCCCACCCAGCACCCTACCCACCCAGTCAAACCTAGTCACCCTCCCACCTCAGTCCACCCTCCCACCTAGTCACCCCTCCCACCTGCCCCCCGTCGCCACCAAGTCCCCCTCCCGACCCTCCCACCTAGATCATCCCTCCCATCCCTCCCCCCTAGTCACCATCTGCCCTCCCTCCCACCGTCACCCAATCACCCATAACCCCCTCCCACCTCGTCAAACCCTCCCCCTGTCACCCTCCCCCTCCACCTAGTCCGACCCTCCCACCTATTCAAAAACTAGTCACCCTGCCACCTAGTCACCCGCTCCCACCTAGTCCCCCACCTCTCCCCCTTACCGACCGTACACCCTCCCAAACCCTAGTCACCTAGTCACCCTCCCAACCCTCCCACCTATTCACCCTCCCATCGAGGTCCCCCCTAGTCACCTTCCCCACCCGCTCCCACCAAAATAGTCACCCTCCCACCTGTCCCCTCCACAATAGTCACAAACTAGTCACCCTCCCACCTAATCCAACCCTCCCACCTATGTCACCCTCCCACCTCCCCCACCCCTCCGCACCCTTCCGCTCCCACCCTCCCACCAAATCAAACCTATCACCCTCCCACAGTCCCTAGTGTTGCTCGTAGAATTTTCGGTATATTATTGGTCACCTGGGACCCGGTGTCCATAAGGCGCAGCGTAGATCCCCTCTAGTATGACACACACTATAGCAGATGGGCCTACCGACTGGTAAGCATCCGATGGTGAGGCTCCATCCTTGGGGCTTTGGTTCAGGAGGGTTGTCGGAGGACTCAGGAGACCCTGGGTGTCTCAGATGTCTTTTTTACTTCAGCAATCTGTAAGCAGCCAAAACATTGTCCTAGCAAGCCTTCCCTTACTTGGAGGATTTTTTTCTGGATCGTCTTTCTCAGGGCATTTCCCTGGAAAAATGCACCTTTCTGTCCGCAGCCATAGCATACACACATCCAGAGTTCAATCGTCCTTGGTACAGTGGGTGACGGTCTTTCCGAAGGTTACCGGCCCTTCCCCCGGCGGGCACTTGGGGTCACCTCTTCTATCCCTGGTGGAAGATTCTTACCCTTTGGGGTTGAGGCGACAGGGGGGCGTCACCTCTTGGGGGTTCCTTGTATCTTTTTGGAGTCATGAAAAGTGTAGCTGCAGATCATGTCTTCTGATGTGCCGCAGTAATATCCATGTGTCTAGTGGTACAGGCATGATCAGGGCGGCCATGCACACTATAGCTATGGGTGGCTAGGCAACGAACCCTTTTAGTGGCTGTTTAAAATCGAGTAACAAAGGTCCACTTCATCGCGCCGAAACAATGTTTTGGACAGAATGTTCCCCAAAGAACAGCTGGATTTTGCGGACGAGGCCGACATACCGCTCCTTCTTTTTGGCGGAGAGCCTTGAACTGTGCCATCGCTCAGCCTCCTCATCGTCTTCTCCCGTATAGACTGGGTGAGCATTTCCACCAAAGCATCCTGTGGCCATACACTTCCCTCCACTTCCTGATACTTCCGTACCAGTTGGGAGGCTGGGGCTCGAGACACTCAACCCAATCTCTGTCTTTTGCTGGCTTTGGAGCACGACCACTTACTCCGTTAATACTTGGAGGTATGTTCCTGCCATGTCTCAACATCCCTTCTTCTCCTGAAGGCGTCTTCGGATTCCGGATAAGAACTTTTAGTTTCCGGTAGCTATTGCTTGAGACACATGGTTATAGCTTCCACTATTGGGGTAGAGTCAATCATTCAAGGAAGGACTCCACTTAGGGGCCGACTACTATCTCCAGGCCCAATGCTATACATGGGTGGGAGACTTTTTGACAGTCTATTCAGAACGTTGATGGGGGTGGGCTCCCAGCACCCGCCCCAGTCTGGTGGCTCCTCCTAAATCGCTAGGGGTGAAGGAGACCTTGGAGGACCTACCTTGTGAGCAGTACTGGCACCAAGTGGCAGCTGGGGGTGGCCAGACTGGTGGACGGTTCTCTTCGGGAACCAGTGCCTTCGGGATATATCATGAGGCACTCCTCTGCGGATGGCTCCCCTAGTTTAATACATGGGGAACAGTCTCTGAGCATGTTGCCAGGAGATAGGTAGTCCCTCCCCCGGCCATCAGCTTCAAGTTTCGTCACCAACCGGGCGGTGGCCAGTCCAGACATTTCTTACTTGTCTGCGCACTGGAATAAATCTGTGTCATTCTGTGACACAACCGCCTCTGCCAACCACGCTTTGTGGGACATGTGGCGTGCTAAGTCCCCAGTCATGAACCTTTTGCTTTGATGGCACGGACATGATGAAAATAGATCAAACATTTGTTACTGAATAGGCAACCCCAGTCTGATCACACACGCCTCCACTGTTTCCTCATGAACCAGACAGTTCTCAATGCTGTATTTTACCTGTGTGTCAAAGCCCTCAGACGATCCTCTGCATGGGAGACCCGGGTACATGTATAAATCACTACAAAATCTCGTGGTGCAAACGCCTCCACCTGGGGGATCCCGACGGAGCGGGAGGAGTCCCTCTCCAGGACAAAACACAAATACTCACTGGTATAAACAGAACGGTCTTTTACTGAACACATGCACATATATATATTTATACTCTATATGATCATAACCAAAACTCCTCTCTCGTTGTAGTATTATCCTTCCCAACCACCATGTACCCCCCACACCGTGTTCAAGTGTACTATACAGGGCCCTTGTCCCTCTCATACCACATAAGTGTCCCCTTTAGTCATGCTTCTTGTGTTGGCTGTACAGTGTTGGTGGCACTTGTAGAATATACCTGCCCGGGGCTCCGGCCCCGGGTTCCCCAGACTACGACAGGATTCCTTCCCGGTCCGACATCGTCATCGTGCCACAAACGTGGGATGATTCCGTCGTGAAATACTATCACTGTAGTGTCTGTGTCTTTGGTGGCGTTCTGAGCCCATAACCCACCTTTCAGCTGCGCTGTGTAGCAACTCTGTCCCTGACTACAAATGATAATGGGGCAGAGTCCCTAACCTAGGGCTTGTCCCTATACACACAATAAGCTGGTAATAATGGCTCAGGACCTACTGGGGCCTAGGGGCTGCTGGCCGAATGCAGTGGGTCACAGACCCCTGCACTCACCTCCTACTCCTAGCTCTTCCTGGTCCTGACTGCAACTAGCGTGGTCCTCAGCGCGCGAAAAGTATCAATCCCTGATCGATGAATTTGGGCAACCCTATTGCTCCCTTGGCACCAACTTAACCTAGCCCATGTGCATGCTGGGGCTGTAGTCTTCTTGGGAGCTATTCCCCATTGACCCTGGCCCCCTCGTGCGCACCTCACGTACGCATGCGCAAAGCTCTGTATTGGCCGCAGGCTGCAGGGACTCACTGCGCATGCGCGACAAGAGCAAGATGGCGGCCCGCTCTTCAGGAGCCCCCAGGGAGTCCCCGCCGACGCTATCGTCGCCTAGCACCCTCAAATCCCCCCTTCTCCTCTGAACACGGCAGGCGCGCGCACTCGCGCTCGATCCCTAAAGGCCCCCCGCGACCGTCCGCATCCCCCACGGTCGCCACGAGGTAAGCTCTGAGGGGGGGGGGCCAACACAACACCCGAGGTGACCTGGCTACATAGCATAATATACAACAACTACACAGAGGGGACCTGGCTACATAGCATAATAGCAAGTATCCATACATAATACAGAAACAGGGAGATTTTATAAATATCAGAAGGGTAACTAAATGAGCATCAATAATGAATCCCAAATTAAGAAACAACACCTAACCTAAAAGTGTGGAAGCAAAAATAGTTTTCCTGACACTTGGACGCCCCGGATCATCAGTACTGATGATGTATGCCCTAAGCATAAAGTGCATTAACATAAATGAATAGCAAACACACAGTGGCAGGCATTCTTTTTTAGTTTCCCTTAAACCAGTCTCTATTGCGTACGCTCTGCACACGTCTCTTACAGGCGCCAATCTCTATCCCATGAGTGTGCGCACTGCGGCGGCTGAATTCATTAGAATCTACTATCATCCCTGCAGTCACACGTCCGGTTATACTCCAAACCCCCTGGACTTGTGCTAAGTATTTTTTGCTGCACCACTGGCACTGTTTACAATCTGTCTTCGTCTTGTTGCCCTACTGTGTGTGCAAATCTCATCGACTTGCCACTGTGTCATGCTACATCATTTCCTTTATTGGTACATGCACTTTATGCTTAGGGCATACATCATCAGTACTGCTGACCGGCTGTTCCAAGTGTCATAGCATATTTTTGCTTCCACACTTTTAGGTTGGATGTCTGTTTCTTGACTTGGGATTCATTATTGATGCTCATTTGGGTTACCCTCTATATATTTCATAGTATCATCCTGTTTCTGTATATGTGATACTGGCTATTATGCTAGTTAGATCAGGTTTTGTATGTTTTATTTATATATTATTTTTGTAGCCTTTTTTGATCACCATTTTTTTTCCTTGTTCAGTCATTACCTATACAGCTTTATGACACTGCGGACCTTTGACTATTTGTGTAGTGTGTTTAAATACATTTTGATATTTTTGTAATGCAAGCTGCTATTCTGGATTCTTTTTTGTTCTTGTTTTCTGTTTCCACATATCCTTTATCCCTAGCACCCGCCAGTAGTGTTGAACTCTCACACTTTACTTGACTGTTTAGCACTTGTATTTGAGTCGTTTTGCAGCTTTTTTTTTTGTTTGTTATATATTATTTTTTTGTGTTATATATTATAATATAATATACCGTGGTCGACAAATCTCACCAAAAAACTACTCGCCAACCAAAAAGTCTACTCACCACATAGTACCACACGGTCTGCTTGGGCCAAATCGGAAGCTCGCACGATGTTAAAGTCCACTCGCCCGAGGCGTGCAAATGTATAGGTTTGTCGAACACTGTAATATATATATATAACCCGATGAAGTCCTAGCTACAGGACGAACACATGTAGAGGCGGAGGCTTTTGAATATTTCTTAGAATCCCCTATCTAAATTTACATTTAGCACATAATTTCCCTTAATATCTGTGCATTCCCTTGGACTGTATCCCCGAGTTACGGCTGTATCCGGCCGAGTGACGTCAGCAGTACACATCCGCAACATCACCAAGGAAGAACCACCAAAAAATCTACTCGCCACACAAAAAAATCTACTCGCCACCTAGTACCAAACGTGTGCTGCTTGGGCCAATATTTACTCGCCCGGGGGTTAAATCCACTCGCCCGAGGCGAGCAAATGTATAGGTTTGTCGAACACTATGTATGTATGTATGTATGTATGTATGTATGTATGTATGTATGTATATATATGTATGTGCAGTGTTTGACAATCCTATACATTTACACGCCCGGGGCGAGTGGATTTAACCTCTGGGCGAGCAACTATTGGCCCAAGCAGCATAGGTTTTTTTTTAATTTCCCTGCTCAAACCAAAAAAAACAAAAAAAAATCCCCTTCCTGATTGGGTAGACACGTGTTGGCGCGCTGTCATGCTCTGTGAGCAGTCAAGCCTGCCCTTCCTTCCCTGCACAGAGGTAAGTACTGATGTCCTCTCATGCACCCCCCCCCGAGTGGGATAGAGAGAGAGTGTGTGAGTGGGATAGAGAGAGAGTGTGGGAGTGGGAAAGAGAGAGAGAGTGTGAGTGGGATAGAGAGAGTTTGAGTGTGTGAGTGGGATAGAGTGTATGAGTGTGTGAGTGAAATAGAAAGAGTGTGTGAGTGTGTGAGTGGGATAGAGAGTGTATGAGTGGGATAGAGAGAGTGTGAGTGTGTGAGTGTGATAGAGAGAGAGAGAGTGTGAGTGGGATAGAGAGAGAGTGTGTGAGTGGGATAGAGATAGTGTTTGAGTGGGATATAGAGTGTGAGTGTGTGAGTGGGATAGAGAGAGTGTGTGAGTGTGTGAGTGGGATAGAGAGAGTGTGTGAGTGGGATAGAGAGAGTGTGAGAGTGTGTGAGTGGGGTAGAGAGCGTGTGAGAGTGTGTGAGTGAGTGGGATAGAGAGAGAGAGAGAGTGTGTGAGTGTGTGAGTTGGATAGAGAGAGAGAGAGAGTGTGAGTGGGATAGAGAGAGAGTGTGTGAGTGGGATAGAGAGAGAGTGTGTGAGTGGGATAGAGAGAGTGAGTGTGTGAGTGGGATAGAGAGAGAGAGAGTGAGTGTGTGAGTGGGATAGAGAGAGAAAGAGTGTGTGATTGGGATAGAGAGGGAGAGTGTGTGAGTGGGATAGAGAGAGAGAGAGTGTGAGTGGGATACAGAGAGTGTGTGTGAGTGTGTGAGTGGGATAGAGAGAGTGTGAGTGTGAGTGTGATAGAGAGAGAGAGTGGGAGTGGGAAAGAGAGAGTGTGTGAGTGGGATAGAGAGAGAGTGTGAGTGTGTGAGTGGGATAGAGAGAGAGAGTGTGAGTGTGTGAGTGGGATAGTGTGTGTGAGAGAGAGTATGTGTTCAGGACACCAGAAGTATCCCCCCATTCAGTCACCCCCTGTCAGTCAGTCACCCACTACAGTCAGTCACCCAATCAGTCACCAACCCAGTCAGTCAGTCACCCACCCAGTCTGTCACCCACCCAGTCAGTATGTCACCCACCCACCAACCAACCCACCCAGTCAGTCAGTCGCTGTGATGGTGAGATGGTACCCAAATCCATAAATAAAGGTATTTATACCCGGCTGGGTGCCTGTAACAGGGGACTTATCCCTGTTCAGTAATGTGCCTTTAATCTAGCAGTGTGATGGTTAACTGCTGGTAGTTAATTACTAAACACCACCTGCCTGATTTAGATTGCTACAAAAGCCTGTCTGTTGAGACAGGAAGGGACTCCTTTGCTCACTTGTGAGCTGACCTTTGGAGACAGAGCAGAGTGTTCTTTAGTCTCCCAGGAGAGACTGACCAAGAGAACACACATCTCTGGAGCTGACCGGTCTTGAGCTCTGCCCAGCATAGCTGATTGCAAGACACCAAATAAGACTTCTAAACCTGGATGCTGATTTTCTGTGCATGCACGGGTGCGGTTCCAGGAGAGCAGAGAAGCTTACTCTACAGCAGCTAACAGATAAGACTTTCATTATTAAGAGACTGCTTATATCTGCTTATTTCATGCTATATGTTTTGGGGCTGCGAGACATGCTTTACTAAGGGAGATGTGAATTAATTGCATAGTGTTTCACTAGAAAGACTCCCAAGTGAATATAAGCTTTGTCCCCCCCTGTGTTTGTATGGATTTCCTGATGGAAAGGAAAAGGCACAATAAAGCCTTATTATAATTTTACTTTATAAAAGCCTCCAAATTGTGTACCTCTGTGAACATCCATCTACAGTGCCCCTGAGCCACATTGGGAGTTGTAGAGTATCAGTTCTGCAACCCAGCAATGGGGGTAATACTACAAATGTATTAAAAATGCCTGTGCCTCTCCCCCCAGGGATAAGGGGGTGAGAGCAATGCTATGTATCAGCTGTATAAGGAGTGTAACAGGGTTCCCCTGAGTCATAGTGGGTAAATGTAAAGTGTCAGCTCTGCAGCCCACTGCTGGCTGTAAGCCTGTAAATGGGTTAGAATTGTCTGTGTGTCTCCCACCAGGGAGAAGGTTTGAAGGATCATATCATGTTTTAAATGTATGGGTTATTGTAACAATGTTTTTCTGAATAAGGGGAAAATGAAATGGTTTTTAACAATCTCCAAGGGTTATATTTTTATTACAGTAAGGAAGTCATTTAATATGGATAAAAATCCATTTGCATAGGGAGCTACTTCGCCTCTCAGCTTCAAAGGACCAGCTTCAAAGGTCAGGAAATGAAGGTGTTAACCATTGGGTAGCAAGGATGGATGTGTTAAATCCTTTGTTAGCAGGAAGGGGTGAAGGAGACTGGGTGGCACCCGGTAAGAGGAGCAGGGTCCCATCTGCTAAGTGTTAAGTGGGGAGGGGGAGAGGCAAACAGATTTCCCTGACATATGTCCAGCTGTCAGGGGAAAAGGCAGACAATATGGCACCAGGTAAGGGAGGCATGGTTTGGTATGCAAAGCGGGGAAGGGCTTTCTGCCAGGTTCTATAAGATACTGGCGAAACCTGACGATAGGTGGGTTATTTAGTTCCCACACAGCGGTTGGCTGCAGACTGGACAGAGAGAGATTTGGAGGGTTTAAAATCGGTGCAATCCCTCAGGTAACGGTTCCATCATGTAACAAGATTCACCCAAGATTCAGCGTGCGGTACAAAGACTTTAACAATGTAACCAAGATTTGTATCCAGCTTCCAGTATTCGAAAGACTGTTTCACGGCTCTATTGGCGCACCAACCTCGCTCCTGGGAATTGGTGCCTAGAGACTTTATTTCGGTCAAGTCCGTTCCGGAAACATTTTATTTAGTTTTGCCTCGTCCCAGTAAGAGTTTATTCGTATTATTTTGTAAATCAAGCTGTGTGTGTTTCTCATGTAAATAAATCACAATTTATTTTATCTCACACTTTATTCAATCAAAGGATCCAGGTATTTTAGTGTTAAAAGCATTGGTCTCCCGTGACAGCCATCCACCCAGTCACTGACCCACCCAGTCAATCAGTCACCCACCCACCCAGTCAGTCAGTAACCCAAAGTCAGTCACCCACCCACCCAGTCAGTCAGTCACCCACCTAGTCAGTAACCCAGTCAGTCAGTCAGTCACCCACCCAGTCAGTCAGTCACCCACCCAGTCAGTAACCCACCCAGTCAGTCACCCACCCAGTCAGTCCCCCACCCAGTCAGTCACCTACCCAGTCAGTCACCCACCCTGTTAGTCACCCACCCAGTCAGTCAGTCACCCACCCAGTCAGTCACCCACCCAGTCAGTCAGTCACCCACCCAGTCAGTCACCCACCCACCCAGTCAGTCAGTCAGTCACCCACCCAGTCAGTCAGTCACCCACCCAGTCAGTAAAAGTCAGTAAAGTCAGTTGTCCACACAGTCACATACCCAGTCAGCCAGTCAGTCACCCGGTCAGAAAGTCACACACACTCTTCCTCACCCACCCTCTCCCTCTGTCACACTCTCCCTCTCTCTGTCACCCTCTCCCTCTCTCTGTCACCCTCTCTCTCTACCTCCCTCGCTCACACTCTTCCTCTCTCTCACCCTCTCCTTCAACCTCTCTGTCTATCTCTCACCATCTCTCTCTCTCACTCTCTGTCTCACACTCTCTGTCTGTCTCTCTCTCTCACAGTCTCTCTGTTTGTTTCTCTCTCACACTCTCTCTGTCTCACACTCTGTATATATTATTTACCCTATATATCTTAACTGCCCTATACCTACAACAAAATAACCAATGTTGCTTTCTTCCAAATCTGACTCAAGCTTCACACGGGAGACATCGGAATCCCCCCTAACTCAGAAGACAGGTAGGGAACACCTCCCCTCCAATATATAACATTGCGGGAATGAGGGTACCTGGACATTGAGGGACTGCGGATCAAGTAAGATCCCAGGCGGAATTGCTGCTTTAGAAAATTGTGAAGCGGGGGCACCCAGACACTGGTTAAGTTGTTCAGGAAACCAGCCATTCATATCTGCCTTTTTTTTTGTAGATTAGTGAGGTCATCCGATACACACACACACTCACCAAGGACTAATTGTAGTAAAATATAAATGTAATACAATAAATAAACTGTTATATCAAAAACAAATGTTATTAGTTCTTACTAGGATTTTAATCAATGTCTTTTTTTAGGGACTTGGGGATGATAAAGGTGGCGGATAGATTTTTTGGTTCGGCGAGTAGATTTTTGGGTGATTTGTCAAGCACTGTATGTACAGTATGTATGTATATTGTTTGCAAAAAGAGTTGTACATATGTATGTATATATACAGTGGTCGACAAATCACCCCAAAATCTACTCGCCGAACAAAAAAATCTACAAGCCACCTAGTCCCAGCCCCACCCCTAGCCCTGCTTTAAAATATAAAATAAATTGAATAAATTACTAGTAAGAACAACATTCGTTTTTGACATAAGTTTATTTATTGTATTACATTATACTACAATTAGTCCTTGTTACATGTGTGTGTGTGATCTTACCTGATCCGCAGTCCAGGTACCCTCATTCCTGCAGTGTTATATGTTGGAGGGGAGGTGTTCCCTACCTGTCTTCTGGGTTAGGGGGGATTCCGATGTCTCCCGTGTGAAGCTTGAGAGTCAGATCTGCAAGAAAGCAGTATGTATATACAAATCATGAATATCTGGCACACCTGTAGTGATATAATGACCTGGTGCTTATGTCATAAAAAATAATAAAGCATACATTACCAGCAAAGGTAATGAGACAACAGCACTCAGAAGGTATAAGCAGCTATAAACTGTATTAAAGAAACTTACACATATATCCAACGTTTCGGTCAACTGAACGGGCCCTTCCTCAGGGGGCTGCATACCTTCTGAGTGCTGTTGTCTCATTACCTTTGCTGGTCTCTCTCTCTCTCTCTCTCTCTCTCTCATATCATATCATCATATCATAAGATGAATAATGACAAAAAGGTTTATTTAAGCATGGGCTAAGACAACAATGAAAAACAAGGTGAAAGAGATAACAAATATTTAAAAACACAATGCAGACGGAACGACACAGTAAAAGAGCTCATTTATATCTCATGGGGTATATCTTTGTGTAGAACATGAAAAGTACATCTCTAGCACTGCATCCCCGTCATGCACATCGACGGCCTGATGTTCTACACACAGCATTAGGAGGATTTACAAGATGGTAATTTTATTGTCGCTATTTCATGGGAGGAATCCGGGGTTTCGAGCAGAGGTGCAGTCTATCATATGGAGATATGAACTTCCATCCTTTACATCATTATCTTTCAACTTGACTGCCCGCATTTGTTTGCTGCTCTATACCTTGACATTTACATACAATATTGGGAGTAGGATTCCTTCCTTATATGTATATTACCATCTTGCTCTGACTCTGGGATATTCTCTGTATGTGCAGTTGTGTTTTGTACACAGATGATTTATTATTTGGCTGTATTACATGTTACATTGATTTCATGATTCGTTCTGGTTTGGTTGTGTTTACCTTTTGGCATGCATTTCTCCACACCACGTATTTGGGGAGTATAGGTCACATTATTATTTCCTGCTCCAGTGTGGAGCCATTGCCATATGGTTGCATTATAGCATCCCAGGCGTATTATGATGTGTTGATTTTCATCTGAGGTTTCATTATGTTAGTAATTATACAGAAAAAAGTGCGCAACCCAAAAAACAACTTCATCGTATTAAAGACAGTGTCTAGTGATACACCATATATTTGATCCTTAAAGATTAATGTTAGAAAAAACTTATAATCACATAACACAACCCTACTGTGGAAGTGATAAAAATATGTAAACCATACAAAACCGTTGGTGTAGCGTATGCTGCTATAATTAAAGAGTGGCTCAACACTCCCACGAACTAAGAGATAAAAACAAGAAAAAAGCGCAAAACGCAAATGGTGAAATAAGTCAAAATAAATATTTTAGTAATAAAAGGGTGAGTATTCTGCGTACATCAGAGATATAGAACATTCGCATTTACGTGTGAGCACACACGAATTTACCACACAGCAATCATCAGGGTGGATGGTCTGGAGGTTGTTGCTCTGGTCAATCGGCTCCTGCAGTCTGGGAATATCGTCAGCGTCTCTCGCGATGGCAGCGACCTGAGGTTAACATCCACAGCGTCCAAGGAGACAAGACCACTCGATCACTGGGTCATCTGTCCTGTATTGTGCACTATGTGCACGTAGTGAACGTCTCCTACAGCCGGTAACGCAAATGCGCGAGGGTAGGTCCCACCACGGTCTCAACGACCGGCACTAGGCAGTATCCCGTTTGGTGGACGCGCACTACGATGACGTCACTCACGCAGCGTGCAGCTTCACACAGACCGTGTCCAAACAGTAAAGACAGGGGTCGTATGCATAAAAAGTGCTCAAACGTTTGAGCATCTTGTTTTCATCATGTTAGGTCTGTTTATCATCTAGACCCTTGAGTGCAACATTTATTTGTGTGTTACTCGCTGCACTTTCTGGTCACGTTCTCATCCTTCCCCTTTCTCCATGTGGTTCTCTAGTGGGGACCAGCCGGTCATGACCCCATGTGGGATCTTTTGATCTCCACTGGGAGCATTAGGATCCCTTTCCCCTTATTCCATCACACTGAGGTTTCCACAGGTTTCAGGGTTGATGATATACCCCATGAGATATAAATTAGCTCTTTTACTGTGTCTTTCCGTCTGCATTGTGTTTTTAAATATTTGTTATCTCTTTCACCTTATTTTTCATTGTTGTCTTAGTCCATGCTTAAATAAACCTTTTTGTCATTATTCATCTTATGATCAGAGTGCTCGTTTTGGGATTTCTGTGTCTTTTTTGTGTTTCTTTATTACTTGTTCCCTGAGCACCGCCCCCTACCTGTATTATTTTATGGTTTATTTGTGGTTTTTGATCATTCTCATTAGATTTTGATTTTTCATGCGGTTACGTTTGTGTTTTGATATATATATATATACAGTGTTCGACAATGCTATACATTTACACGCCCGGGGCGAGTGGATTTAACCTCTGGGCGAGCAAGTATTGGCCCAAGCAGCACACGTGTTTGTTTTTTTAAATTTTCCCTGCTCGCGCTGAAATTTTCCCTGCTCGCGCTGAAATTTTCCCTGCTCGCGCTGGCTGGAAAAAAAAATCCTCCTACCTGATTGGCGCACACTCCCAGGCTTTGTGGGCACGCAGTCAGGCTCTATATGAGCCCGCCCCAACGAGCGGCCATTCTTTCTGCCAGGAGATCTGTTGGAGAGTAAGTACTCTCCAATCCTCCATCCTGCAGCCCCTTTGCTCCTTCCCTGCAAGCCAAGGTGTTCCCCCTTACTCCCTGCTTCCCCCCGATACCCACGCGGGGCGGGTGATGGTAGTGGGGGTGTTCCCCCCCTTCTCTCCCCGGTCACCTCGCCACTTCCTGCTTCCCCCCCCGATACCCGCGCGGGGCGGGTGATGGTAGTGGCGGTGTTCCCCCCTTCTCTCCCCCGTCCCTGCGCCGCTTCCCCCGATACCCGTGCAGCACGGGTGATGGTAGTTGGGGTGTTCCCCCCCTTCTGCCCCCAGTCCCCGCACCACTTCCCGCTTCCACCGATTCCCGCGCGGGGCGGGTGATGGTAGTGGGGGTGATGGTAGTGGGGGTGTTCCCCCCCCTTCTCTCCCCGGTCCCCGCGCCGCTTCCCGCTTCCCCTCGCGCTGCTGTTTTTCCCCCGCTCGCGCTGGACAAAAAAAAAAAAGCCGGAGTCGGGTTCATGTTGTTGGGGGAGATTATCCCGCCTCGGCTCACTGAGCAGTGCTTTCGCTCCCCTGCCTCTCAGCAATACTTTCCTTCCTCATCAGCGCTTTCACTCCTCCCTCCCACCTAGTCACCCTCCCACCCTCCCACCTAGTCACCCTCCCACCCTCCCACCTAGTCAAACCTAGTCACCCTCCCACCAAGTCACCTAGGTGTTGCTCGTAGAATTTTCGGTATATTATGGTCACCTGGGACCCGGTGTCCAATAAGGCAGCAGCGTAGATCCCCTCTAGTATGACACACACTATAGCAGATGGGCCTACCTGACTGTAAGCATCCGATGGTGAGGCTCCATCGTTGGGGCTTGGTTCAGGAGGGGTTTCGGAGGACTCAGGAGACTCCTGGAGGTCTCAGATGTCTTTACTTCAGCAATCTGTAAGCAGCAAAACATTGTCCTAGCAGAGCTTCCCTTACTTGGAGGATTTTTTTCTGGATCGTCTTTCTCAGGGCATTCCCTGGAGAAATGGCCCTTCTGTCCGCAGCCATAGCATACAACATCCAGGAGGTCGAATCGTCCTTTGTACGTGGGTGACGGTCTTTTGAAGGTACGGCCCTTCCCGGCGGGCGACTTGGGTGTCACCTCTTCATCCCTGGTGGAAGATTTCTTACCCTTTGGGGTTGAGGCGACAGGGGCGTCACTCTTGAGGGGTTCCTTGATCTTTTTGGAGTCATGAAAGTGTAGCTGCACCTCATGTCTTCTGATGTGCCGCAGTAATTCCATGTAGCTAGGTGGTACAGCAGTGATCAGGGCGGCCTGCATCACTATAGCTATGGGGTGGCTAGGCAACGAACCCTTTAGTAGCTGTTTAAATCGGTACCGGTCCACTTCAGCGACCGAAACAATGTTTTTGGACAGAAGGTTCCCCAAAGACAGCTGGATTTTGCGGACGAAGGCCGACAAGTCCTCTCCTTCTTTTTGGCGGAGAGCCTTGAACTGTGCCATCAGCTCATCCTCATCGTCTTCTCCCGTATAGGACTGGGTGAGCATTTCCACCAGCTCCTGTGCCATAACTTCTCCTTCCACTTCCTGATACGTCCGTACCAGTTGGGAGGCTGGGGCTCGGAGACACTCAACCAATCTCTGTCTTTTGCTGGCTTTGGAGCACGACCACTCCGTTAATACTTGGAGGGTATGTTCCTGCCATGTCTCAATCCCTTCTTCTCCTGAAGGCGTCTGTAGGATTCCGGATAAGACTTTTAGTTTCCGGTAGCTCTGTGCTTGAGACAAAATGGTTATAGCTTCCACTAGTTGGGGTATAGTCATATTCAAGGAAGGACTCCACTTAGGGGCCGACTACTAGCTCCAGGCCCAATGCTAGACATGGGTGGGAGACTTTTTGACAGTCTATCAGGAACGGTTGATGGGGGTGGGCTCCCAGCACCCAGCCCAGCTGGTGGCTCCTCCTAAATCGCTAGGGGTGAAGGAGACCTTGGGAGGACCTACCTTGTGAGCAGTACTGGTCACCAAGTGGGCAGTGGGTGGCCAAGTACTGGTGGACGGTTCTTCGGGAACCTGTGCTTCGGGATATATCATGAGGCACTCCTCTGCGGATGGCTCCGGTAGGTTTAATACATGGGGAACAGTCTCTGAGCATGTGGCCAGGAGATAGGTAGTCCCCCGGCCATCAGCATCAAGTTTCAAGTCTACCAACCGGGCGGTGGCCAGTCCCGGACAATTTCTTACTTGTCTGCGCACTGTGAATAAATCTGTGTCATTGGACACACCCGCCTCTGCAACCACGCTTCTTGGGGACATGTGGCGTGCTAAGTCCCAGTCATGAACCTTTTGCTTTGATGGCACGGACATGATGGAAAATAGATCAAACAATTTGTTACTGAATAGGGCACCCCAGGTCTGATCACAGCAGCGCCTCCACTGTTTCCTCATGAACACAGAAGTTACTAATGCTGTATTTACCTGTGTGGCCCTCAGGATCCTAAGCCTCTGCATGGAGAGCCCGGGGTACATGTATAAATCACAAAATCTCGTGGTGCAACGCCTCCACCTGGGAGGGATCCCGACGGAGCGGGAGGAGTCCCTCACAGGACAAAACACAATAATACTCACTGGTATAAACAGAACGGTCTTTACTGAACACATGCACATATATATATTTATACTCTATATGATCATAACAATACTCGCTCTCGTTGATAGTATTATCCTTCCCAACCACCATGTACCCCCACACCGTGTTCAAGTGTACTATACAGGGCCCTTGTCCACTCTACCACATAAGTGTCCCCTTTAGGCATGCTTCTTGTGTTGCTGTACAGTGTTGGTGCACTTGTAGAATGATACCTGCCCGGGGCTCCGGCCCCGGGTTCCCCAGACTACGACAGGGATTCCGTCCGGTCCGACATCGTCATCTGCCACCACGTGGGATGAATTCCGGCGTGAATACTATCACTGTAAGTGTCTGTGTCTTTGGTGGCGTTCTGAGCCCAGAACCCACCTTTCAGGGCTGCGCTGTGTAGCACTCTGTCCCTGACTACCAAACTGATAATGGGGCAGAGTCCCTACCTAGGGCCTGTCCCTATAGCACAATAAGCTGGTAATATGGCTCAGGACCTAACTGGGGCCTAGGGGGCTGCTGGCCTAATGCAGTGGGTCACAGACCCCTGCACTCACCTCCTACTCCTAGCTCTTCCTGGTCCTGACTGCACTAGCGTGGTCTCAGCGCGCGAAAAGTATCAATCCCCTGAGCAGGGAATTTGGGCAACCCTATTGGCTCCCTGGCACCACTTAACCTAGCCCCTGTGCATGCTGGGGGCTGTAGTCTTCTTGGGAGCTATTCTCCCATTGGCCGCCTCGTGCGCACCTCACGTACGCATGCGCAAAGCTCTGTATTGGCCGCAGGCTGCAGGGACTCACTGCGCATGCGCGAGCAAGGAGAAGATGGCGGCCCGCTCTGCAGGAGCCCCAGGGAGTCCCCGCCGACGCGATCGGCGCCTAGCACCCTCAATCCCCCTTCTCCTGAACACAGGCAGGCGCGCGCACTCGCGCTCGATCCCTAAAGGCCCCCGCGACCGGCCGCATCCCCCCCGGTCGCCACGGAGGTAAGCTCAGTGAGGGGGGGGCACAACACACCCAGAGGGGACCTGGCTACATAGCATAATATACAACAGACGACAGAGGGGACCTGGCTACATAGCATAATAGCAAGTATCACATACAGTATACAGAAACAGGGAGATTTTATGAAATATCAGAGGGTAACTAAATGAGCATCAATAATGAATCCCAAATTAAGAAACAGACACCCTAACCTAAAAGTGTGGAAGCAAAAAATAGGTTTCCTGACACTTGGACCGGCCGGTCAGCAGTACTGATGATGTATGCCCTAAGCATAAAGTGCATGTAACAATAAATGAAATAGCAAAACACAGTGGCAGGCATTATTTTTAGTTCACCTTAAAACCAGTCTCTATTGCGTACCTCTGCACACGTCTCTTACAGGCGCCATCTCTACCCATGGAGTGTGCGCACTGCGGCGGCTGAATTCATTAGAATCTACTATCATCCCTGCAGTCACAGACGTCCGGTTACTCCAAACCCCCTGGGACTTGTGCTAAGTATTTTTGCTGCACCACTGGCACTGTTTACATCTGTCTTCAGTCTTGTTGCCCTACTGTGTGTGCAAATCTCATACGTACTGCCACTGTGTCATGCTACAGTATTTCATTTATTGGTACATGCACTTTATGCTTAGGGCATACATCATCAGTACTGCTGACCGGCTGGTCCAAGTGTCAGGAAGCATATTTTTGCTTCCACACTTTTAGGTTAGGATGTCTGTTTCTTGACTTGGGATTCATTATTGATGCTCATTTGGTTACCCTCTGATATTTCATAGTATCTCCCTGTTTCTGTATATGTGATACTTGCTATTATGCTAGTTAGATCAGGTTTTGTATGTTTATTTTATAGTATTGTTGTAGCCTTTTTGATCACCATTTTTTCCTTGTTCAGTCATTACATTATCAGCTTTATGGACACTGCGGACCTTTTTACTATTTGTGTAGTGTGTTTAAATACATTTTGATATTTTTGTATGCAAGAGTGCTATTCTGGGATTCTTTTTGTTCTTTGTTTCTGTTTCCACATATCCTTTATCCCTAGCACCGCCAGTAGTGTTGACTCTCACACTTTACTTGACTGGCTTTAGCACTTGTTATTTGAGATCTTTTGCAGGCTTTTTTTGTGTTATATATATTTTTTTGTGTTATATATATATATATATATACCGTGGTCGACAAATCACCAAAAAATCTACTCGCCAAACAAAAAGTCTACTCACCACCTAGTACCACACGTGTGCTGCTTGGGCCAATAGGAGCTCGCCACGATGTTAAATCCACTCGCCCGAGGCGTGCAAATGTATAGGTTTGTCGAACACTGTATATATATATATATAACCAGATGAAGTCCTAGCTACAGGACGAAACATGTAGGGCGGAGGCTTTTGAATATTTCTTAGAATCCCCTATCTAGAATTTACATTTAGCATAATTCCCTTAATATCTGTGCATCCCTTGGACTGTATCCCCGAGTTACGGCTGTAATCTCGGCCGAGTGACGTCAGCAGTACAATCTCGCAACATCAGAGGAAGAACCAGGAAGCTCAGGAGGGCAGCTGCAGGCGGAGGAAACATACCACAGAGAATCTTGGGGTTCCACGTGGAGAGGAAGCAGACCATCACTCCAGGCAGCAGGACGGAGAGGATTTTATATCCTATATGCTTGTATACTTCTGCTACTTTGTAAGTAGCGATCTACCTTTGCGCATTGACCATTACAAAACATACTTCACCATATTCTGTCTCTTTTCTATTTTGTTTCAGAGAAATCAAGGACTCTAATATATCCCCAGTCTATTCATGCTCATATTTTATTGTTTAGTTAACAGTTTGCGCCTGGGTGGCCCATTTTCCATATATATATATATAATATATATAAGATCTATATATATATATATATATATATATATATATATATATATAATATATATACACAAGCGGTCACTGGCACTCCTAGGTGTGTAGGTATAAGAGCGGTGCTTAGCCCATAAAGATGAATAATACATGAAATCATCAGCAAGGTGATAAAAGAAGACAGCACTCAGCAGGTAAAGTCCAAATAAACTATATTCAGAGTATTCACACAAATTTCAACATTTCGATCCTCATCAAGGGATCTTTCTCGGGGGGGGGGGGTGCGCACTAAGGGCACATATATATTTATATTATATATATATATATATAGTGGTGGATTTGAGTTCAGAGTTTATATAAAGCAGTGTTAGGACCTAGAGATGGGCCATAACATGATGTTGTTGTAGGCTTAAAATACTTTGGCTAATGACCCTTGCTTATGTAACGGGTGTACCCCTGTTGTACGGTATTACTGGTACTGTTTTCACCTGTTAGGATAACATAGGACCTGAGCCTCGGCCGCTGGGAGCCTGGGGTGCAGTGCCTCCACTGATGAGGGATCCCAACGAGGTGGGAGTATGCCCTTATCAGAACCCACATATACAATACCACACGTGATTGGATAACAGTTTTACTGACAGGATAATAATAAGAACCATTAGCATATAACCAACATACATGTAACTTCCCTTGATGCATCTCCTCCTCCAAAGTACCTGGGTACTGGGCACCAATTCCCTGATGTCCCTTATGTCCACACCTGCCCGGGCTCCAGCCACGGGTGCCGCTATACAACTGGGTTTGGATCCGCCTGATCCGACGTGATGTCCTCCTGCGCGTGGGGTGAATTCTGGCGTGGATAGTATCACCGCGGCTCCGCACCGTCTGTACCTTGGCGAGGATTCGTCTACAGCCGGCAGGCCGCAGTCACCACTTGGCATGGCCTCTGTGAAGATAGTCTATATATATATAAGTCTCTAGGAAGATAGTCTTTATATTATAGTCTTTATATATATGGAGTCTGAGCCCAGACCCAGACCCAGGAATCAGGCTGTGCGCCACTACGCGTCACCTTACTTAACCAAATAGCTAAAGGGGCAGATCTCCTTAACTTAAGGCCTGTCCCTGAAGCAACCACAAACTGGGGCAATGGAAATTATTATCTGGGGCCTGTGGGGGTGACTGGCCTAGTGCAAGGGGCTACTGCTCCCCTGCACCCTCACCTACCCACCTCCCTGCTGCAACTCACGCTCCCAACCCCGCGAAATGTATCTAAATTCCCTGGTGTCAGGAGGTCCTAAAGCCCTATTGGCTCCCTGGCATCACATGGGGTCCCATAAAGCTCATGGGACTCATGGTCCCGTCCAAGAGCCTTCCCTGGTAGGCTAGCGTTCGCGCGCTGTTTTCATGCATGCGCAACTGCCTCCCGAGTGGCCACCGCAACGGAACCCTACTGCGTATGCGTGCGCAATCTAAGATGGCGGCGCCCTGCTCCGGGAGCCGCCAGGAGTCTCGGAAGCCACAACTGCCGCACCGCAACCTCCTCCAGCAAATCGAGGGGCACACACACACTCCCGCACCCGGCCGCGGAGATTGCAAGGAGAAGGGGGGGGGGGGAGGGGTCCGCTGCGCAGAGGGAACCTGGCTACACTTATGAGAAAATATACATATAGGGGGCTATGCACTAAGCTCCGTGCTTTTGCGTCTGTTTGAAATCAAAAATCATGTCCGATACAAAGTGAAGCCGGAGACACGATTCACTAAGGCCTTGAGGCCATTTTCTCTCGGCTGGGCCAAAAACTGGCTTATCGTACGTGCAAGCTTTTTCCCCCTGCTAGCGTTCTTAAATTTCACATATGCTAGCTGATAGAAAAAAAAGCCGCATGCAACATTTGCAAGGATATTTGACATCTCCATGCAAGGCTGTTACAGGCGATCGTACACTAAATAATTACATTTGAATAATAGTGTACATGAGCATGGGGTCTCCGGAGCATTGGTTTCAGGTCCGAGGACCCCCTAATTCAGGAGATACAGGCCCCGTTATGGGGTGCCGGTATCCCCTGCAGAATTTCAATGTCCCGGTCACATGACGCGGACGCTTGAAAGTGCAGGGGATACCGGCACCCCATACCGGGTCCTGTATCTCTTGAAGTAGGGGGTCCTCGGACCTGAAACCAATGCGGTTCAGCTCTGGAGACCCCCTGCACATCTACACTATGAAACACGTGTATATTAAAAAAATATTTAACAAACATCAATACACGACCCCCCCCCCTCTGCTCTAACTCATGCAGTAAAATAATGTGCAAAATTACTATTATCCAGATATGGATAATAGATTATTTGCCCATTATTAAACACTGCATTAGCATATCTAAATAAAGTAAATAAAAACACTGACGTCACTAAATCCAAGATGGCCGGCATCACATGGTATTTCAGCCAATCAGAGAGTTGGTTCCCACGATCTGATTGGCTGAAATACCATGTGACGCCGGCTTCGTCACGTCATCTTAAAGGCAAATGAAGGCCAGCCATTCTGATTGGCTGGCATCATTCCCTTTAAGTGACGTCATTTATAAAAAAAAAAATTTAAGTCGGAACATGGTTTGAACAGCCAATCAGGTGGCTGTTAACCATTTTGAGGCTAAATGTGACGTCACAAGCCCTATTTAAGGCCGTGACACCTCATTTGAGCCCAAGAAGATGACGAGACAACATCGGTTGGGATTTACAATGGGGTTTTTTGGATTGACAGATGAAGATAGAAGATAAAGAAGATCAAGAAATGGTGACAGATGAAGATAGAAGAAGGTCATTAAAGAAAGAAAAAAGAAGATTTGGGTAACTGATCCAGATCTTCATGGTGGATGGCATCGGATGCTGTTGGAGGCCTTCAAGGTACGTGAGCTTCCTATTACCCCGGGAGTCGGAGGGCCACCGCTTCTAATTGTAAGTAATATATTTAATGTTTGTAAATGTCTCTTTTTACAGGTTTCTTCATTGGATGTGTTTTTTGTTTTTTTGGGGGAGGCACATTGATTGATAATATATTAATCTGTACCACTTTAGGGTACAGATTAATACATTATTATGACAATATTTGGGGGGCATTTGTGGCTTGTTATTGCTGTTGTTTTTTTAATTTCAATTTCTTATGTGGATGTGATTGGTTTTTATTTTTCCTGCTTAATGATAATAAAATGTTTGCGATTGGTGTTCGTTTGTAGTTAATGTTGTACTGGCATACCCCGCTTTAAGTACACTCACTTTAAGTACCCTCATGAGTAAGTACATATCGCCCAATAGGCAAACGGCAGCTCACGCATGCGCCTGTCATCACGTCCTGAACAGCAATACCGGCTCCCTATCTGTACCAAAGCTGTGTGCAAGCAGGGAGACTATAGAGCCTGTTACAAATGCATTATTTACAACAGTTATGCACGTATATAACGATTGCAGTACAGTACATGCATCGATAAGTGAGAAAAGGTAGTGCTTCACTTTAAGTACATTTTCGCTTTACATACATGCTCCGGTCCCATTGCGTACGTTAATGCGGGGTATGCCTGTATTATGTTAGTTAATGCATTTTATGGTTATTTCAGATATTGTTTGAATGTATTTCTTTGGGGCCTATGCAGAGAGCAGCGCTATTTCAAAACTCGCCATTTTTTGGAGAAATTCGCGCAGAAAACAGCAGAAAATGGCGAGTTACGAAAAACGCGCCAATTTTTTTCTTTTTCTATTTGTAAAACTCGCCTCGCGGCTGGCGAGAACCTCCATCTCGCCAGTTTTAAAAATATCCTAATGCAGAGAGGCGCGAACGGCATCTAGCGGCTGTTCGCGCCAATAAAATGGCGCGATTGTCTCCTTTTTGCCTCGCCAGGAAAAGTTGGCAAGAAGCTGCCGCTCGCGGCCATAGGAAAGGGAAAAAAAAGGCGCGAATTTTTTTTAACACATTTCTGCAGCGCGCATCTCGCCAATTTAAACTCGCCACACGCATTCATGTTAAACATAGCAGAATTCGCACATTTATGCATATGGAGAATAAAACTCTCCAAAAAAGCTACTTTTTATTAAACTCGCCAATTTTAAAATTCGCTGCTCTCTGCATAGGCCCCTTTGTCTTTTAATGTTTACATTCATTAATGTTGTAGTAATTCATTGGTTTGATTGGTTAGTGTTACTATTCATTTTGAGTTGGTTTAGGAATGAATTGGTTTCATTGGTTAATGGTTTAATTAATTCATTGTTGATGTTGTTACTGCTTGTATTCATTGGATTAGCTGGTTACTGTATTTATTTACTTTATTTAGGTATGCTAATGCAGTGTTTAATAATCGGCAAATAATCTATTATCCATATCTGGATAATAGTTATTGTGCACATTATTGTACTATATGTGTAAGGGGGTTGTATTTAGTTAGAAATAATGTTTAGTATTTTTGTAGGCACAACATTGGCCGTGCGACCCTGGCCTCCCTCGAGGACCCACGCGGGGTCAGCCGGGGACACCCGCCGGCCTGTTGTATGGGTGTTGCGCACGCAAAAATGTAATCAAAGAAATTTTTCAAAGTCCAGCTTTTTTATAACCTGCCTTGAGCTGGCGATCTTTTTTGAACGCAACTTTCGCGTACGATAACTTTGCATAGCTTAGTGAATCCCGGAGAAGGGCAGAAGTGAACGCAAACAGGTTATCGTACGAGCAAAGTTGGACTTTGAAAAATTTCCAGGAAAAAGTCAGTTTAAGAACGCAAAGTGCCTGTTTGCGTGGCTTAGTGAATCGTGTTCAGTGGAACATCACGTTCTAAGAGCACTTTGCGCTCCTAAAACGACTTGACGGAGCTTAGTGCATAGCCCCCATAGTATTTAACTACGTCAAGTTAGATGTAGCACTAGGACTTTTTGTTTTTTGTTATATACATGAGGTCACAATCCTAGTAGCATCTTTTTGACACAATATATATGATGTGGTGGGTTTGGATCCTAAGCTTAGAGAGGCTGTGTGTGCCTCTTTTTATTACATAAAAAACATTTGTTAAGTGAACTCTGGAAATAAAAAAAGGACATCTTTTTACAGTTTACTGTATGTAGCTGAATAATTTTAAGCCTGGATGATATCTCGGCACATATTTTGACAGTTACCAGTTCCAAATAATGAAGATTGTATATATAGATACAAAAAAAGAATAGCTAAATAATTCAAGAAAAGTAACAGGAAAAGGCAATTTCATTCATGTCATCATCCTTACTTGACTTTTCAATGAGTGCAGGGCTGCAAAACATCAGCTGTCAAACAGCATAAATAGTTCAAAAACTGCTTGCTTAAATAAAATACATGTACTTTTAGTCCACATCCAAATATAAAATTATGGGTAGGGCTTAGATGAGGGCCTATTTTAATCACTTTTTTTTTTAGCACTCATAGGGGCCTATTCACTAAACTTCGGTAATTTCACTGCATTACCGATCAAGTTTGCATGTTCTTACCGCACTACTGTATAAAAAATGTGTGTATAAATGGTATTCACTAAGAAAAATTGCATGTTTTTTATAGTCCGGTAAAAAAATGCAACACCACACTACTTTGTGTTTGCTTAAGGAGCGATTCCGCTCCAGCAGCCTGGAAGAGCTGCATGGAGAGAGCCACATCTCCCTGCATAGCTCTTACAGGCAATCGCACAGTTTTAATGATAATTTTAATAACACAGTATTGAAGAAGGGGGTCTCCTAAACTGAACCACATTGATATCAGCCTCCCGGATCCCCTGCTTCCAAAGTTACAGGCCCCGGTATGGGGTGCCGGTATCTCCTGTGTGTTTTAATGTCCCTGTCACGTGACTCGAGAGAATTAAAACATGGCAGGGATATCATCGGCACACCATACCGGAGCCTGTAACTCGGGAATCAGGGGATCCACGAGGCTGAAATTAATGTGGTTCAGCTCAGGAGACCCCCTGCTTCAATACTCTGTTATTAAAATTAACATTAACACAGCTACATTACCTTAACGGCTAGCCACTAAGGCAATGAAGGGGTTAAGCTAGAGTACCTGGTTTATTGGGGTAAAGAGGGTGGGTGAAGGGTGTAGTTGCCCCAGGGTAGGTGGTTAGGGTGGGTGGTTATGCTCCTTTCAGGATATAGATAAGCATTGTGGCAAGCAATGCATTGTTTGGCAAATGCTCATTTTTATTTAATTGTAATGTATAATATTTGGTGGGTTTTTTTTTTGTCCATTTAGTGTAATTGTGGCAATCCATGCCCATATTGCGGACATGGTTTACTACAGTCACAATCAATTGGTTTATTGTCAATGCTTTTTTTTATTTAAATGTCATGTGTTTTATTTTGTGTTTTTTTTTTAGCTTATCCATTCATTGTTTTCTTTCACATAATCAGTTGTTTTGAGAATGACGATATTGCCTCCTTTATCTGAAGGCTTTATCGTAATCTCATCATTTACCATGAGTTCTTTAAGAACCAATTTTTCACCTTTAGTGATGTTACTTTTTTTGTTATAGGACGGTTTCAATTTTTCTAAGTCTTTTGACACTAATTCTGTGTACACTTCCACTTGAGGGCATACACTCATCAACGGTGTGAATTTACTTTGTGGTCTTAAATCCGTGAAGGGTCCCTCTACAGATATATTGGTTTGTTCATTATCACAGAGTAATGTTTCAAGATCCTCAAGAGGTGACTGATCCTGTGTTGTAAGCAGTGAGCGGTGTGCTGTTTTGTGTTTGAGACTTAAATTGGATGTTGGATTGAGAGGAAAAGTGCTGGTCCTTTCTTAGTGACTGTAGTAAGAAAATCACCCTTAAAGAGAATTCTTCAAACACAATCCCGCTGACTTATGGTGTCCCTCAGGGATCTTTCATCTCCCCGGTTCTATTCAATATACCGCTGAACCCGCGTTATAACCAGGATCGCGAAATGGCCGTCGCGATCATGAAGAGGGGTTCCGCGAGGACATACCCGGCATCTGCAGCTCTCTACTCTCTGCAGCTCTCTCCTATCATCACTATGAATGGTCTGAATAATTGCTTTTCTGACATCTCTAATTGGATGGCATTGAACTGGCTACAACATCAGTATGTGTATGATATCCAGTTGATGTCGGACATCTCCAATAATCTTATCGCGGTGAATGGTCTGAATAATAGTTTTTGTGGCATCTCTAATTGGATGGCATTGAACTGGCAACAACTTCATGCCTCTAAATCCGAGCTGCTCTTGATAGGCCCCAAAGCACAAATAGATGCTATGAGTAATGCCTTGAATTACCTAAAAATCAATAACTCTGCCGCCCCATGGAAAGAGATGGTGAGAAGCCTTCAAGCTATTTTTGACAAAAACATAATTGATCAGCCTCATATTTCAGTTATTGTGAAAAACTGTTACTTCCAAATCCATCAGCTGAGACAATTTAAAGTGTTTCTCTCACAAACCAATCTACAGATAATAGCAAAGGCTTTGGTCCTGAATTTAGCAGATTCAGCAACTTCTCTGCTGGTGTGGCTCCAAAAACATATACATTTCCTGCAGTTGATGCAAAATGCCACAGTCAATCTTATAGCAGGCAAGGCAAGGAAAAACCACCTCTAGTCAGTATTACAAGATCTGCACTAGCTCCAGGTGGAGCAAATGGTTCATTTCAAGATCTTGACCCTTACCTTTAAGGCTATCCATACACTAGACCCCTTTACCTTCAGATCTGCCTAATCAGTGACACCCCCAATCGGGCTCTCAGATCTGCCATCGCTTCTCAACTGATTGAGCCTCGGTTTATGGTCAATAAAGCTGGTGGGAGAGCTTTTTCAAGAACCGCTCCAAGACTGTGAAATACAGTAAGCTCCCTGCGGCTTTAAGAAATCAGAAAGCTTACAACATACTTTATACTGTAGATCTGTTTTGTGTATTTGTTTGTACTATACTGTATGTAAGAACATTATGGATGGAGATCAATGTTTTTCTCTATGATGTCTCCCCTTTTCTCCCTCCTTTTTCAGTTATTTTTTTATTTTTAAAACTTTTTAATTATACAGTACATATTTTTTTATAATTTGCATATTCAATTATTATTATTTTTAATCCCACTCATTTCCTGATACAATAAATTGTCAACATTAATTTTTCAGAGATATATATTTAAGGTATCACAACCTACAATGAATATGCAATCTAAACATAAATACTAGCAAATCGAATGGAATAGAATTCTGAAAATTACAACATTTTATAAATATGGCCCTAAGAAAAAAAGATGCAAATAAGAAAAAAACAAATCAGCTCTAAATATGTAGAGGAGACTAAATATGGAGAGTGGGCAGACTTTGGAAATGTGAGATGGTATTTCTTCAGGAAACACCAGTGGATTAATGGAACAGCCAGACAATAATGAATCACAAACAAAAACCTAACTATTGTGTTATTTGTATTGCAACTGTTCCAAAGGAATAACCAGCTCATAAACATTCCTAGCAGCTAGTCACTTGGGGAAATCTAGATTACTCCTCATTTGTTTTTTAAATTGCTGCACAATACAATACTATAATTCCTCACAAGGAAACAAAGCATTGAAAGTTCTGATAAAAAAAAACACTATTTGTTTTCTACAAGACATACTATACATACCATCTGTTTTTCAGATATTTATGAAAAATTTGTTCATACTGTACCTTTCTTGCAACTATGCCATTACTATGATATTTTTTTAACCGTTTGCTATTTTGGTCAGAAAAGGATCATAGGAATTTCTCTCAGGATTTCCATCTTTATACGCCCAATTTTGTTTATTCACTAAATTGTGATTTTCGATTTACTTAAATTATTGATCCATAATGGTTTTAGCCTTCAATGAATAGACCCAAATGTTGGTTGGACACTCCTTCAATAAGCTAGTCGCCTTCTACATGTCTTCAACTTTCCTTTAAATCCCAACATGCAAAACATTATTTCATGGCATTGCATATTTTATAATCTTGGGTTTATATAGCCAAGCAGATTTGTTAGTCGTATAATTTATACTTGATTCCTTTTCTTGGATACATTGTTGTATAGTATCAATATTCTGATACTACTTTGTGAGTACATTCTTGTATCATGATCAACATGCCAGGGACGGATTGCACCTCAATGAAGAGGGATCTTCTGTGCTAGGGGGGAGATTGTTAAAAAGGTTGGAGGAGATTTTAAACTACAATAGAGGGGGGAGGGGAATGAAACAGATAACCAACTAAATAGAATAGATGAGGAAATAGCAAGGGGTTATGGAGGTAGAATGGGGGCAAGTACGAGTTTGACAAGCAGCGAGGCACCCATAGTAAATACAGATAATACTAGAAAACTTCTAAAGACTAAACCAAATTAGCGCAGAAAGGAAGAAGCAGATAAAATAATAGTACAGGCTGAAAAAAAACTTATATGCATGCTTGCTAATGCAAGAAGCTTGACAGATAAAATGGAGGAGCTTGAATTAATAGCTGCATTGCAGCAAGGGAGCAGTATGATATCATAGGCATTACTGAAACATGGTGGGATGAAACTCATGACTTGGCAGTTAATTTAGAGGGTTATTCCCTTTATCGGAAGGATCGAGCAAATGGAAGAGGAGATGGAGTATAGTTATATGTTAAACCGGATCTAAAACCTATTATAAGGGAAGATGTTTATGAAGGGAATGATGAAAATGTAGAGACCTTGTGGATAGAAATTAGCAATGGAGGTAAAAGTATAAAGAAAATGTTTGTAGGGATATGCTATAAACCACCAAATATCTGTGAGATTGAGGAAGCTAAAATACTTTTGCAATTGGAGAAGGCATCAAAACTGGGTCATGTTTGCATAATGGGGATTTTAACTATCCAGACATAGGGCCTTATGCAGAGAGCATCGTTATTTCGAAATTCGCCATTTAAATTCGCCAATTTTAAAATTCTATGCTCTCTGCATAAGGCCCATAGGGCCTTATGCAGAGAGCATCGTTATTTCGAAATTCGCCATTTAAATTCGCCAATTTTAAAATTCTATGCTCTCTGCATAAGGCCCATAGACTGGGGCAATGAGATTGACATTACAACAAAAGGAAACAGGTTTTTGTGGGTTCTTAATGACAGTTACATGACCCAAACTATTGAGGAACCAACCTGGAGAGGGGCAATACTGGATTTGGTCATATCAAACAATGTAGAAGTAATAGCAAATATTCAAGTCCTGGAACATTTGGGTAACAGTGATCATAACATGGTCTCATTTGAAATTAATTATCAAAAAACAGATTACTTGGGTTCAACAAAGACCTTAAACTTTAGAAAGGCAGATTTTAATAAACTGAGGACTAATCTACAAGTAATACAATGGGATGATGCTTTTGCAGGGAAAAATGTAGAAGATAAATGGGCAGTCTTTAAAACATTGTTAGAAAAGCACACATCAGTGTATACCCTTGGGTAATAAATATAAAAGAAATAAGTCAAAACTAATGTGGCTAAATAAACAGGTAGGGGAGGAAATGGACAAGAAGAGGCAGGCGTTTAGATTCTTGAAGTCAGAAGGGACAGAGGCAGCATATCAGAATTATAAGGAATGTAACAGAAATTGCAAGAGGGCAATTAAATCAGCAAAAATGGATAATAAAAAAAGGACTCCAATAGAAAGTTAGATCAACCCTAAAAAGTTCTTTAAGTACCTTAATAACAAAAGAATCAGAAAAGAAAATATAGGACCCATTTAGTGTGCGATGGGCAGGCAGATTATTGGAGATAAAGAAAAAGCAGAGTTATTAAACAAATTCTTTGCCTCTGTGTTTACCAGGGAAGAATCAATTTCAAAAGAAGTGCCGCAGGGGGAAGCTACTTGAAGATTTAATATGGGATAATATTCAGGAATACCTAATGGAAAACAAAATTATTAGTAATAGTCAGCATGGATTTATGAAGGATAGATCATGCCAAACTAACCTTAATTGTTTCTTTGAGGAGGTAAGTAGGAATTTAGCGGGTCATGCAGTTGATGTGATCTACTTAGATTTTGCAAAGGCTTTTGATACGATTCGACACAAGAGGTTGGTGTACAAAATAAAGTAATGTGGACGCAGTAAATATATAGGCACCTGGATTGAAAACTGGTTGCCGGATAGACAACAGAGGGTTGTCATAAATGGAACTTTTTCATGTTGGGCTAGTGTCGTGAGTGGAGTACCTCAGGGATCGGTTCTGGGACCCCTGCTTAACTTGTTTATTAATAACCTTGAGGTTGGCATCGAGAGCAAAGTCTCCATCTTTGCTGATGATACTAAATTGTGTAAGGTAGTAGAATCAGAGCAGGATGTAATTTCTCTCAGAAGCACTTGGAGAGACTGGAAACGTGGGCAGGTAAATGGCAGAAGATGTTTAATACAGATAAATGTAAGGTTATGCATTTGGGAAGCAAGAATAAACAGGCGATTTACAAATTAAATGGGGATAAATTAAGGGAATCATTGATGGAGAGGGATTTAGGATTACTGGTTGAGAGCAGGAAAAAGAAGAATGCCCTCCAGCTCATAAGCTCAAGTAGAGTATATGGACATAAATAAATAATAAGAAAACAATGCATTAACCATTGTAATCAGTATATAGAGGATAGATTCACAACAATGTAGAATCTTCTAATACATTTATTCTTATGGTTGCGAGTTGGTGAATGAATTTCTTCTTATCAAAAATAATTGTGGAATTAACCCATAACAACTTCTATATTTACCAATTTAGATTAGCATTGAATTGCAAGTTGGAGTCCAAGTGAATATGGGAAGGGGAGAACAATCTGGATAATTTTCACCTGATTTATAACTTTGAATCCTTCAGTTACCCTCAGAAGATAATTGACGTAATTGACAGCAGGCTTAGCAATAGTGCCCAAAGTCATGCAGTAGCTGCAAAGGCAAACGAGATCTTATCTTGCATTAAACGGGCAATGGATGGAAGGGAGTAAACATAATTATGACCCTAGGTATGAAAGTCAAACCGCGCTCATGCTTCCTAGATGTGATCTTGAACTAGATCGACTCTCCCCTCTTGCTGCTGCCGTGATGTGGAGGCACCCCTCCTCCACTGATAGCTGTCGCAGGAAGACTCCGACGTCAGAAGATATTGGAGAAAACACAGAAGTGCACCAAGGGTTAAGCAATATGTATTACACAGTTAGTATAGTAACAGTAAAAACTTACATATCAAAATAATTCAGTAGCGGTCAGTGCATGGGTGGTAATCCGAGGGATAGGTAGACCGCAGAGGTGGTAGCTGGTCCTTGCAGATCAGTCCCCGCGCACTGGGGCTGTCTTGCCCGGCAAACCTCAGGTCTTGCTTCCGGGTTGCGGCTGTCGCAGGACCCGTATGGAGCTGCCCTCCGATCGCCTGTGTAATCCACGTCCCACTCGAGTGAGCAGATGGAACCAGCTCAAAGCTCCGTGAGGAACTAGAACTGGGACTGGTACAGCCAAGCTTCCGGACACCAACGTGCACTGTATAACATTCTCTGCTCCAGAAACCACAAGCCTAGGTTTTGCTCACACACGCGCAGAAGCAAGACCTTAGCTTTGCCGGGCAAGACAGCCCCAGCGCGCGGGACTGATCTGCAAGTACCAGCTACCACCCTCTGCGTCTACCTATCCCTTCGGATTCACCACCTATGCACTGGCCGCTACTGGACATTTTTATTTTGATATGTAAGTTTTTACTGTTACTATACTAACTGTGTAATACATATTACTTAACCCTTTCTCCAATAATTATGACCCTCTACAAAGCATTAGTAAGACTACACCTTGAATATGGAGTACAATTTTGAGCACCACTCCTTAGAAAAGACATTATGGAACTAGAGAGAGTGCAGAGAAGAGCCACCAAATTAATAAAGGTGATGGGCAATCTAACTTATGAGGAGAGGCTAGCTAAATCAGATTTATTAACATTAGAAAAGAGACGTCTAAGGGGTGATATGTTGACTATACACAAATATATTCGGGGACAGTTCAAGGAGCTTTCAAAAGAACTATTTATCCAAAGGAAAGTACAAAGGACTCTGGGTCATCCTTTAAGGTCGGAGGAAAGGAGATTTCACCAGCAACAAAGTAAAGGTCTCTTTACAGTAAGGGCAGTTAAAATGTGGAATTCATTACCCATGGAGACTGTGATGACAGATACAATAGATGTGTTCAAAAAAAGGTTGTACATCTTTTTAGAAAGGAAAGGTATACAGGGATATACCAAATAAGTATACATGGGAAGGATGTTGATCTAGGGCATGCATGTCAAACTCCAGTCTTCGAGGGCCGCAAACAGGCCAGATTTTCGGCCCTCGAGGACTGGAGTTTGACATGCATGATCTAGGGAGTAGTCTGATTGACAATTCCTGGAGTCAGGAAGGAATTTATTTTTCCCCTTATGAGATATCATTGGATGATATGTCACTGGTGTTTTTGTTTGCCTTCCTCTGGATCAATATACTGTAAGTATAAATATAGGATACAGTATCTGTTGTCTAAAATTAGCACAGGTTGAACTTGATGGATGCATGTCTTTTTTTCAACCTCATCTACTACTGTATGTACAGTAACTATATGTAACTATACATTTTTTTATTTAACTTGAACCAAACCATTAATACATTTCCTTTCTGCAGTAGCTCATCTTGTTCTGTTCTAGTATGTACTACAGTTTCCTCTGATTAATTCACTTTTTGCATAAATTACTTCCTTTATAGTAGGTGAATAAGTCAGACATACTAACAGGTACGCAGATAAAAAATATACAACCTATCAAATCTCAGGTCAGCCTTTATTGACACAGGAAATAGATAGAATTTGTAAGGACATTGCCAACACACCTGGAAAAACAGGAAGCATAAAACAGAGGCACATAAAAATGAGAATCAACATCTGGATAGTATATGCTCATTTACATCTCTCTTCACTACAAAGGGTCATTCCTTCAAAACTGTCCTCAGGGGGTTCTAAAACAACAATGTATCTTTGGTACGAACTCTTCACATGGAAAGGCAAGACACCAACTTCTGTCTATAACCCACCAACTAGTTTATTAACTAGCTGCACAACTTTGTTAACCATCATCTCTTGTTGTTCTACAGTACTACTACAAATATCTATTTGAGATTTTAAGATATTATCTTTATTGTTTCCTGTGGCATTGTGGTACAGTAGCAGTAAAGAAACATTGACATGAACACAAACCAACATACACATACCCTCCTATCCTGTTCAGGGTCTCTCAGCTCCAAATATAGGATTTCTAAAATAAAAGTCTACTTTATAAATCAAAGTTAATTATTAACAAGCTAGATGATTTAGTCTGACAGATGTACTGATCATAACCAGGGTTTTTTCAATCTTGACCTATAGTTTCCTATAGAAGTAATTTCAAATCTACTTGATCACACTGATCCCATCACCAATTATGCCAAAACCTTGTTGTTTAACCACTTATCCAAAACAGGCTTAATACCTTTGATCTGATAACTGATACAGTCTGATTTTTGGAACAACATTTATTCATTCATGCCCATGTTGACTATTTTGAATCATACAATACATGAACTGCAACAGCATTGTAGTCATTGATATCTTCAATTGTCCTCTATGATTATTATATGTAGGCAAGGGGGACTGGATTAGTAAAATGTTTATTGATGAAAAGTAATCAAATATCACAATGGAATTGCTCTGTTAAGTTATTCAACACTCTCCGTAGATTGCAGTATATGGCAATTGTATGATTTAGAGACATTTCTGGGGTGGCAATGCACAGTACAGCTCAACCCCGTTATAGCGCGATCCGCTATAATGCGGATCGCATATAACGTGGTTTGAGCGTGGACCCCAAATTTAAAAAAATAAATAAAAAATAAAAAATTAAATGTTTATGTTTTTTTTTCACACACACTGCACACACTCACAGCACACTGTACACACTCACAGCACACTGCACAGCACACTGCATACACTCACAGCACACTGCATACACTCACAGCACACTGCACACACACACAGTCTCACAGTCAAATACACACCCACACACACACACACACACACACACACACACACACACACACACACACACACACACCACACACACACACACCACACACACACACACACACACCACACCACACACACACACACACACACACCCTATATATACAAGACGAAACAGGAGCAGAGACAGGGAGAAGAGCTGCCAGATGCCGGGTAAGTGCTGCGTGCTGCTGCCGCTGCCCCACCGGGTCTTGGAACGCTGGGAGAGTTCTCCAGCTTTCCCCCCTCCGGCGGACGCGGTACCACCACAAAAATTTTCGGCTGCCATTTTTTTTCTGTGACCCCGTTTATAACGCGGTGGTCAGTGGGTGGCCCCCCGAGGACCGCGCTATAATGGGGTTATGCTGTATGTATATTTCTCAAAGCCCATGGGACTAAACATTTAGGGGCCGATTCACAAGCAGTAAGAAGAGGTTTAATGGGTGATAAATGCTCTTATAGCGCATAACGGCCTCCTTTGCTATTCACAAGCAGTAAATACAGCGCTAAATGGATTTTTAAACGGCCATTAAACAGCCAGAGGCAAAAAGTCGTCCAATAGGCACAAAAAAGGCAAAATCTCTTTTTTGTCAGTACTAGCATTCACAAAGAAGTGAAAGATTTTATAGGCCGATACACTAATGTGTATCGCCTATAAAAATATGTCAATATTTTAGTACCAGCTAAAGGCTGGTGCTAAAAATGGGGAGATGCATAAAGCATTTTTTTTCTGCACAGGTTTGATCCCAGAGGCGGCAGGGGTCTCCAGAGTCCTCCGGGTGTGTCCCTTGGGTGTTTGGGAGTCTCCAGGTGGTCTCTGCGGCTATCTGGGGGCCCCATAGGTGTTTGGGGTCCTCGGTAGTTACACGCGGGTGTCTGGGGTCCTTGGGTGGTCCCCTGCGGTGAATAGGGTACCCGGGTGTCCCCATTTTGTGTCTGGGGGTGCCCGGGGGTCCTCAGGGTGGTCCCATGGGGTTTTTTCTGGCCTGTGGTATCAATCCTGTGCAGAAAAAAAATGTGCAATACATTCAAATAAAAACACCCCTCCAACCCCCAATCCATACAGTACAGTAATGGGCAAAATTACTATTAGAAAGGAGGAATCAGTATGCTCACCAATGTATACAGACATTGATTCATAAACTGAGGTGCTAGGAATTCATAAACTGAGGTGCTTAGGAGGAGAATATTTTGATAATATATGTATTGAAATATATGAAAATAACATTTTAATTATTTTGTTTTAAATACTGCATACTGATCTTACAGGCTGACAGCCACTACAGAAAATTATCTGTGGACAACTGTTGTCCTCTATAATTTTTACTATTAATTTGAGTGCAATCATTTGGAGGATCTTTTCTGATCCTTAGGGATCAGCTCTGTATACAAATTACTATTATCTAGATATGGATATTTGTCATTCACCCATTTAAAAATAAAACATCAATGTGCAAAAATAAAAAAAACTCTTGTACTTACCCCTGCCATGATGAAGGCTGTCCTCATCACCGTCCGTGTCCTCCGTTGGCAGCAACATATAATACAAAAATACAAAGTAATGTCCCCTAACCCCTTAATCAACTTAGAGGTTAGTAACCGCTATAGTAATTAAGGGTTTACCCTCCTTCCCCCTACGCCCACCCGGGAGGGCCTACCACCCACCCTGAGGAACACCTACCCCACTACCCATTTATTGGCACAGTGTTAAACACGCCCTATATTATGGGCATTCTTTGCCGCTAAAGCAATAAATGGAGAAGCTTAAAAAACAAAATAACCACATTACATAGAAAAAAAACAATACAAATGCCAAGAAAACAATTGATTGGCCCAGTGGTACATGATACCCATATAATATGGGCATTATTTACTATTGACAGGTCAATGGTCAACCTAACAAATAAGCAACCACCAACAATTCAAATTCAATCAATACAATCACCAAATAAAAAACAATATAAAAGTAAACACCAAAAAAAAACAGAATCAATAAAAAGCAAATACCAATGAAACACCACAATTAAAAAACAAAACACCAAAAAAAAAAAAAATTTAAGAAAACACCAATAAACAACATTATTAAAAAGCAAAAACCAAAACAATAACAGAATTAAAATAGAAAACACAAAAAAATCCCATTATTAAAAATTTAAACACAAAATAAATACCAGAAATTATTAAAGCAAACAACCAAAATACTTTAAAAGAAATAAAAGCAAGTATTTTCCAAAAAAATGCATTGCTTATCACTGTATAACCACTCTTCAACTTCTTGGCATCAATGAACAGAACACTGGAACATGGTTAGCTCCCAAATCCGGTGCTCAGAGTAACAAACCTCAAAGTCTCAACTCCATATTAAAACCTGCAGGACTCTGCTAGAGTCACATAACTCACGGTTTGTGGAGGTAAAACAGGCAGGTGCTTGATCGTTGCTGTATCGGTCCACTAGGTCCCCCGGTCAGTAGCTTTGCGTTTCCTCTTCAAGGCGCATGCTGTTGACTGGCACAATCCTCCTGACACGATAATGTCGATTTGCAGAGAGTTTGTAAACCCGCTCACGCTGTACTGTAACACTCTGCTGGTGGACCAGTAGGCTCCGTGCTCAAAGCTGGTCTACATTATCTGGTATGAGGGGATTCCTGGTGGTCTCTCTGTTATCCATCTGACGTCACCGCCTTGCCGAAACTTAATAAGAGGATGTGATCTCTCTCTGGCAATCTCCTGTCACAGCGTGCTCCAGGTTTAACATGAAGAGTGAACCAACCCCAGAGGGGAGTGAACTGGGGCACAACCTCTCACAAAGAAAAAATAAAGTTGGGATATAACGATCAAAGGGTTTATTTATAAAAACATGGACAAAAAGGTCTGATATACACTCTAACAAACGCGTTTCACACGCAGGGTTGTTTTATCAAGAGTGACAGGTAACACTAATGTATCCTCTTAGCACCTCCCTAATGCACAATTAAGGTTACATCCAATCAGATGAATAATCAAGATGGGTATCAGATGGTTTGTAGGCAATAACATGGAGTGTGCTAGTAGGAAACACCTAGTAAAGAAAAAACTTGGTAAACAGCAAACAGAGAGAACTGTTGGAACACATCTCTATAATTTATACACTGTTAAACAACTCTCAATAGTTAAAAGAAATAGAAATCCAGTCTGCAAAAGCAGACTACCATGGTTGAAATATAGAGTGCTATAAGAGGATACACTTAGTAGTTACCTGTCACTCTTTGATAAAGCTCCCTCGTGTGAACGCGTTAGAGTGTATATCAGTACCTTTTTGTCCATGTTTTATAAATAAACCCTTTTGATTGTTATATCCCAACTTTATTTTTTCTTTGTGAGATTGTGCCCCAGTTGTGCCCCGTCACTCCCCTCTGGGGTGTTCACTCTTCTTGGCATCAAATGAGATGGTACAGCCTTTTATATGGCCCGTGACTGTCACATTTAACAGGCAAATGGAATATGATAGGCTACTTTTTCGCTAGTGAATTGTTTACAACTATTAGGACCTGATAGGTAGTGGTTCTTAGGGACAGGTCGTGGATCTATATACCTGATCCCTTTTTTATACATTTTTAATACTAATAAAGGTTCTTATTCACATATCTTTATACTTCCTATACAGCGAGTGCATTCTGTGGGTACCTGTTCTCTTTTATTGTATTCATTGATAGCCCTACATTGCACTTCAGTGTATTCTCACTTACTTTGTTCTCTTTAGGCAGATGCGGACATTTCCCCACTTCCCCTATCCCTTTATTCATAAGGTAATTGAATTGTATGTCTTTATTTATATAGCCGCATTAATGTACATAGCGCTTCACAAGTAGATATACACGGGGTAATCAAACAAAATACAGATACAATATATAACAGTAATGTGAATAAGTTAATGAAGGGTTAACTCCTCCTCGCAACCCTCCTGCAAGGCCAAAGACCCACCATGGGCCAAATACCACACTTTTCTCCACACACCCTCTACCCCCTCAACCTACCCCATCCCCAATAAAACAGGGCAATATTATTTAACCTCTTCATTGCCTTAGCGGTTTTGCCGCAAATGTAATGAAGCTGCATGTAAATGTATTTTATTTCATTGGATTGAAGCCGGGGGTCCTCGGAGCTGGTATTAATGTGTATCAGCTCCATAGACTTCTGGCTTCAATCCAATGCAATAAAAATTAATTTTTCGGGGCTTCCTGGTGACATCATCCGGCATGGTTGAGTGCTAGGAGAGTCCGTGGACTCACACGAATAACCACAAGATTGAGCACTTTTCCCCCAACTTCTACAACTTACACAACATCCCCAGAAGGGCAACACCGCAGCAATGCACCGAAGCCAAGAAAACAACAAATCAGGCAGTTACGAAGTATTTTCCCCCGACACAGAGAAGCCCCGGCATGGCGCCGGAAATCCAAGATGCGCCGGCGCACGCGTTTCACCCGTGCTGCGAGCGGGCAGCAGCAGTTGCAGGAGAACCCAGTGCCAGATGATATGATCACTAAATCTTTCCTGGAAGACCCATTACTACATTCACAGCAAACTACATTCCTCGCTGCAAAGTGATCTCAAAGCAGCCGTCTCAGAGCTCAAGAAGGAGTCAGGATTAGCTGCCAGACTACCGAACTGGAGACTAAGCATGGCGAGACCCTCCAAAGCAAATGAAAGGCGAGGACGAGATCTTCCGCCTGGGAGAAGAGGTTGCAAGCCTGAAAGATGGGATGAGGATCAGGAGAACAGGGATAAAGACAAAACCTGTGAATACACATTTCCCTGAATCAGTTCATCCTGACCTCCTCCGCCCATACCTCTCTAACTTTTCTCCTCAATCTGAATGACATCGATGCTAGGGACCTGGAGATAACCAGCACACCGAGCCCTCTGACCCAGATCGGAAGATCCAAACAGGCGAAGGATCTTATCATAAGATTCCATAGTTATACACCAAGGAGAAAATTCTGACGCCTGTCGAGACAAGGGGATATACATTCCAGGAGAGAAACTCCAGTTATAATGACCTTTCCAGAATCACTGTAAATAGAGCGCGGGAACTCAAGCCCATAACTTCTTCTCCTCGAAATTGTGTGCACTACAGATGGGACTTCCTTCAAATTAACCTCTAGCAGAAACGGAAATTTCTAGCCCTGAGACGTCCGGAGGAAATGGCAGCATTCGCAAGAGCATTGGGCCTCTCCCCCCCCCCCTCTCGTTGGAGGAGGGAGAGCACCCAGTCCGAGACGTAGGAGAAGGCAGCGGGCCATTCGATCCTCCCGCAAATCGCCGGCCAGTCACACGCCTGGAGGAAAATAATCTCCCCAAGGCCCAGAACTGCCCAACCATCTTACCAAACCCGGTTGGCCGTTGCCACTTATCTGTTCCGTTGCGTGGGGGAGGCTAGCGCTTCCTGCTGTGTCGTCAGAAGGATCCCTCACCGATCCTGCCCTCCAGCCTCCCACTCCGTTGAGTACAACCCAGACGGCGCGACCTGAATCCCTGTCTCTCCTGAACTCTCTCCGCACCTGAAAGGATACCCTACGAGGAGCACAGAAGCGAACCGCAGAGGAGTTGCCGTTTGGGGCCATTGCTTGGGGGGTGGGTGGGGAGGGGGGAGGTTGAGGAGATTGCGGGGCGAGCCGAGCTGCGTGAGCCTGTCCCTCCCCCTCCCCCCCACCCAGAGGCACGGGACATATTCTGGAACCTAAAACGAACTCAGATCCGGGACAAGGATCCCCTGAAGAGCAGCTGCGAGATGTCAATGTTTGTGACCCCCGGGCTCCTCCGTGCCCCCCCATCCCTCATATACGATTGGCAGGCAATGTTATGGTTTGAATAGTCTACCTGTTATGATGACTAGACACGGATGTACATGTCGGCGATAAATGTCCCTCTAGTGTCAGGCCTGCCATAGCTTTCCGACCTGCGTTACAAAATTTCAGCTCAGACGCAATGTATGTATGCACTACACGTAGAAATATTCCCGAAAGACTTTCGAGTACCCGATGGAACTGCCCCTCACCATTCGTTTGATCATCCCCCTCCCCCCCCCCCCCCCCACCCTCCCCCCCCCCCCCTCCCCCCCCCTCAGTATATGTGTACCGTTACCCTGAGGCCATAAAAAGCATCAGAGACCCCCCTCTTGGCTTGCTAGCACTTAACCTGAACAGAAACAAGCAGATACACAGATATCCTCATACAAGAACCGCCAACCTGTGATCGCTCTTTTCTTCGCCCCCCATGCACATTCGGTTTAGAATGTAAACAAAGTTTATGCGTTACTGTTACTGACAAACCTCAACATAGGCTTGTACACAGCGGCCAACCCACTCCACAATAAGGGCATTGCTAGAGTTAAAAAGGTCTAGCTACGCACAGAATTATCTCCGTTCAAGTTGCAAATAATGTTATTGCTGTTGTTATGATTTCTGAAAACTACACCACAGGCTCTTACACTGCAGCTGACCCACTGTGCAATAAGTTTACTGATAGAGCTACAGTAAATGTGGTCATTTACGCACAGAACTGCTACTGGTCAGGCTGTTAATGTTGTTGTTATTGTCACTGTGGTTGCTGAAAGTTTTATCACAGGCTCCCCCACAGCAGCTGGCCCACTCCACAACAAGGTCGCTGATAGAGCTAAATATGTTTATTTCCGCACAGAATTGTTATTGTTAAGGTTGTATATAATGTTAGTTCCGTTTGTATGGTTTTTGAAAAAGTTTCATCACAGGCTTCCCTAATGCAGCTGATCCTCCCTGCAGGGAGACCATTGTCAGAATTAACTGTGTTCATGTTTGCGCAAAAGTGCTTGTAAAAACTCAGAGGCCCTTCCTCCCCCCACCTTTCCACTGCCCCTTCCCCGTTTCCACCCCCCCCACCGCCTTCCAAACCCCTCCCCCATGCACCCCCCTAAGTCATCAAACCCCTTATGCTCTATACTCCATGAAATTAATTACCCCCTACCCCCCCAGGACCCGTCCCCCATCCCCACTCCCTCCCAACTACAAACATTTGGGAAATGTTAATATTATGCGTACTCAGGGGTCCACACCCTCCTGGACTTGCCGGCCCGCACTCCCGGATCCATCCCCCAAGGGCCTTAAGCCCGAATGCTGGCATGTAATCCCGGCTATATTCCTTTGGGTTCGCCCACAGACCCCCTGTCTCTTTTTCTCTGCCTGCTGGTGCTGTCCCAGCAGTTCTTTCCCCCTACCTTCCGCCCTGCTCCCCCCCTCACCCCCCAAACTTGCTGGCCCAGACCCAGATAATAGGTCTACCTCTTCCGCCCTAGATGAAAACTTTAACCTTACTTATACGGCAGCCAGTCAAGATCCCCCGGTTGGGAAAGGGGAGATCTTAAAAGCCCCCTCCAGATATAATAAGAATGGCTAATCAAGCCCAAATCAAACTTATCTCCCTTAACGTCAAAGGGCTACAAAACCATAGGAAGAGGAAACTGGCTCTTCAGGAGATGAAAAGATCTCAAGGAGATATCATCTTTCTTCAGGAGATGCATTTCACAGCCCACGAGCCACCCAAAATATTTAATAATACATTCCCAATGTGCTACTACTCCTCCTTCAGTAGCAAGAAGCGTGGAGTCGCTATCCTAATTCGCCAGGGAACTCCATTCAATTTTGTCAAAAAAGTTTCAGACCCAGGGGGTAGATTTCCTGTGGTATATGGCTCACTGGCAGGCACGGCGATCACCCTGATCAACCTTTACGCACCAAATGAGAATCAACCAGAGTTCCTGAAAAAGGTCCTGGACACGGTCGACCCTACCTACTTATCATCACTGATAGTGGGGGGGGACCTAAACATGGCCCTGAACCCTACTGAGGACAGGTCACTCCCCTCAAACTGCCCACATACGGTACTTTCCCTGAAGACGGGAGCGGCATTTAGATCCATTATCAAGGAGTTCTCCTTAATTGACGTTTGGAGATCTCAACATCAGGGCCAAAGGGACTATACCTTCTACTCCGCACCTCACCAGACCTATTCTCGCATTGACTACCTTTTTACAAGCTCATCCAAATATGTAGTGAGTATACTTGTAAGGTAACCAGAGGTGCTCTGAGGGATATATAACTAGTATATCTGGGTTGATCCAAAGAAAGTATCAAAAATGTTCCCTCACAATCGAGCACTCAATGTATGGAGTGCAGTAAGTAGACTAACACTGGTCTACCAGATAAATACTGTTGATAGGTCAAATAGGCCCATCATAACCAACTTGGCCAGGAAAAACAATAAAGTTTTATTCAAATATATATATTAAAAACACATAAATCACATTCAAACATTAAAATAAACCCATAGTGAAGTGGCAAGATCAGCAAAAACATATAACCCTTGGTTATTGATTCTAATATCTATTTATTTTGCTGTCAAAAAAGTCAAATTTCACAGACTCTATTGTCTCACAATTAGTAGGTAAGTATAAGCAGGTAGATATTGTTCTTAGCCTAGGCACATGTCATGCAACATGTCTCTGTGGCATATTGGTAAGCAGAAATGTCAATCATGTGTTAACCACTGCACAGTAAAGCAAGGATATAGTAGGTATCAATCTCAGCCTAGGTACATGTCATGTGACATGCCTTTATAACATGTTAGCGAACAGATAATTATTCATGCATTAGATACTGCATCTTAATACAATGATATAGTATAGTATTGCCCCCACCATGGAGCAATGTAACCGTTGTTATAGCTGTATTCTAGTCACTAAATGAACCTGTTTGGTCTATGCTATATATAACTAGGTGTAGCGTTGGTGTTAAGATATATTTATCACCATGGAGTGTTTTCACATATACCTTGCTGTTTGTATCTTGTGTGTAATATCACCACTACGATCAGGTATACATCCGCAACATAGTATAACACAAAATAGCGTAATAGACCAAAATAAATGAAAGGCAATTGGTATAGTAACCTAACGGTGCATAGAATCCCAGCTAATACACCACTAATCGCTATTGCTAATAAAAGCCTGGCGGGAAAGTCTCCTGCTATTCCTACGATCAGACGCTGCCACTTCTGATGACGTCACCTATGACATCATCATGTCCCGACGATCGTTTCGCATGGGCTAAACACGCTTCTTCAAGGGGAGGAGTGTGATTCCTGGCTCGTTCTGGCTTTATTTATGTACATGAAGTCCCACCTCCCGTGAGTCATGGAGGTGTGGTTAATGCCCGTGATCCAATCGGGTCATTGTCATAGAAGGTAAGTTTCACTATCGCGTTGTGTGTCCAATGTATCTATGTGACACAAACATTAATGAGATTCTTGGCATTCAATGATCATAGTAAAAGATAAGGGGAGCATATTGAAGAGAATATCCCTTGCGTAATCAGTGTAGATATTGCCTCATTAAGGATACATAGGGGTACTGTAGTGCCCAAGCACTGGGAACCGAAGTAATAACTGGGAGGAGAGGGGGGAAAGGGGTGGGAGAGAGAAGGGGGAAATAAAATGATGCTATACTATTGTATTTGTGTTTAATAAATTAATAAAGAGAATAAAGCAATTTTGTCCTTTATTGTGTGGAATTATTGAGTGCATGAGTGATGTACATCAGTGATGTGAAAGTGAAAACACTAAATTATATTAGTAATAAATAAATAAATGAATAAATAAATGCATTAATAAATAAATATAACCTACCCCTACTGGTCAATACAGGTCAGTATAAGTTTACTTATTGAAAACATATATCTCTAAGTAATTATTAAAATAAATCATACAAAATATAATATGGTGTTAGGTGTATCATAAAACTAAATCCTATAGATGTGTGGTGTCTTAATTGTGGGCATCGTAAATTCATATTGTAACTAATCGTGTCAGTGGTAAAGGAATGATACGTAGCAATTGGGTGACCCGCCCCTACTGGTCAATACAGGTCTTAGCGTGTTTATTTACCATATACCTGGATCCCCTTGTATTATCAATGTTGGTCTTGACGTAGTATCATACTATATACCTGGATCCCCTTATACGATATTATCATTCCTAGTCTAATTACCTAATTAAAAATGTTACTTTATAAATATATGTAAAGATCATGCAAAATATACAATAATAATAAGTGTATACTAAAATTAAACAAAGTTCCTATTGATGTATTGTGTCTCAATTATAAGCATCAAAAATGTATTGTAGCTAAATAGTATCAGTGGTGTAGAAATGATACGTAACAGTTAGGTGACCCGCCCCTATTGGTCAATACAGGTCTTAGCGTTATTATTTACTATATACCTGGATCCCCTTATATTGTCCATACTGGTCTTGACATAGTGTCATAGTTTATCCCTGGATCTCCTTGTACGATATTATCATTCCTAATCTGACTATCCACTGATTACCTCTAAATAAAATAAGATAATATCCCAAGTATCCACGTCTTCCTACAGATGCCTACTCATTAATGTACATGCCTACTCATTAATGTACATGTTAGACTCTACAGAAAAGAGGAATATATAAAACCTTCATTAAGGCCCAGAGGAGATAGGGTTTGTAGTTCACAGATCCAACGTATTCTTTTTGAAGAAGTCGTTTGTCCCAATCACCTCCCCTGAGATCCCTAGGGGCATGCTCAATGCCACAGAAGTGCATTGCTTTCGAGTCTCCTTTGTGGTACTGTACAATATGTCTTGCCACCGGTGTATCCGTTGAATTGCGTACATTTCCAATATGTTCCAAAACCCTAGTTTTTAATTGTCTATGGGATTTGCCAACATATTTTAGGCCACAGTCGCAGGTCATCAAATAAATTGTACCCAAAGAAAGACAGTTGATAAAGTCCTTAATTAGAAAGGTCTTATTATTCGATGAATTGGTGATCTGTTTCGTGATTGTCATAGACTGACAGGCTTTGCACCTACCATCAGACAACAAGCGTTCGCATTCTTGTATATAGTCCTCCTGGTTCAAGACAACCACATTTCCGCCTTTATCGGAAGGTTTTATAATGATGGTTTTGTCTTGTTCCAGGTCCCTTAGGGATAATCTCTCCTGGTATGTGAGATTTTGATTGCTTTTCAAGGTGGGGAGATTCTGTATATCTTTTGTTACTAATTTGTTAAAGACATCGACATTAGTACTACAACTGGACGGGGGTACAAAAGTGGATTTATTTTTAAGGTTTGTAAAGGGACCTTCGCCAGGGGGACTAAGACTTTCTTCTTCTAGTTGTTCTAAAATATTGATCGTGTCTAGTTGTTGCGTATTTAGAAGTGCCATTGGGGTATTAGCATTCTGCCATTCTTTTCTTTTCTTAAAAAACTTGTGTAGAGTCAACTTTCTACAAAAGAGGTTTAAGTCTTTGACACATTCAAAATTGTCTAGTTGGGCAGAATGACAAACCCTTAGATAGAAGACTAATATGTTCCTAGTTCAAGTTTTTGGAGGATAGATTAATCACCTGCGCCTCCTCATTCGTCTGCCCCTCCTGGGGGTTCCTTGTATCCCCATTTTTCCCGGTCCCTTAAGTAGTCCTCCCTTCCCCCTCCTTGTCTTCCTCTTGTGGTAGGTATAGGGAAGAGACCTGGGTTCTCTAAAAAAGAGTCCCCTCTTTGGGGTAGGGGAAAGGGGGTCACAAGTCCTAGATTTGAAGTGTCTAGTTGTTGTGCGCCTGTATCTATCTCAGTGTCACTAGCTGAGAGCTCCCATTCCGTAGAAGATTCTTGGGTTCTGGGATAGGTGTTATATCGCCTATTTCTGGTTTTAAAATGGAAATTTTTTCCTTCTTTAAAGTCTTCGTGGTCACGGATATATTTCTTATGTTTTCTCTCTTTTAGTTCATTTTTTAGTTTTTCTATATTAGTTTTTAATTTATTTTCCAGTGATTCGAAGGTTGGGTCAGGTTTCCATTTAGTCACATCTGTCAAAAGTGATTTGATTTCAGTTTTCACTGCTTCTAGTTTTTTAGTTTCATGCTCAACTAATAAACCCATCAGTTGTGCTGTACATAAATAAGGCCAGAACGAGCCAGGAAGCACACTCCTCCCCTTGAAGAAGCGTGTTTAGCCTACGCGAAACGATCATCGGGACGTGATGACGTCATAGGTGACGTCATCAGAAGTGGCAGCGTCTGATCGTAGGAATAGCAGGAGACTTTCCCGCCAGGCTTGTATTAGCAATAGCGATTAGTGGTGTATTAGCTGTGATTCTATGCACCGTTAGGTTACTATACCAATTGCCTTTAATTTATTTTGGTCTATTACGCTATTTTGTGTTATACTATGTTGCGGATGTATACCTGATCGTAGTGGTGATATTACACACAAGATACAAACAGCAAGGTATATGTGAAAAGGCTCCATGGTGATAAATATATCTTAACAACAACGCTACACCTAGTTATATATAGCATAGACCAAACAGGTTCATTTAGTGACTAGAATACAGCTATAACAACGGTTACCTTGCTCCATGGTAGGGGCAATACTATACTATATCATTGTATTAAGATGCAGTATCTAATGCATGAATAATTATCTGTTCACTAACATGTTATAAAGGCATGTCACATGACATGTACCTAGGTTGAGATTGATACCTACTATATCCTTGCTTTACTGTGCAGTGGTTAACACATGATTGACATTTCTGCTCACCAATATGCTATAGAGGCATGTTGCATGACATGTGCCTAGGCTAAGAACAATATCTACCTGCTTATACTTACCTACTAATTGTGAGACAATAGAGTCTGTGAAATTTGACGTTTTTTGACAGCAAAATAAATAGATATTAGAATCAATAACCAAGGGTTATATATTTTTGCTGATCTTGCCACTTCACTACGGGGTTATTTTAATGTTTGAATGTGATTTATGTGTTTTTAATATATATATTTGAATAAAACTTTATTGTTTTTCCTGGCCAAGTTGGTTATGATGGGCCTATTTTACCTATCAACAGTATTTATCTGGTAAACCAGTGTTAGTCTACTTACTGCACTCCATAGTGCTCGATTGTGAGGGAACCTTTTTGATCCTTTCTTTGGATCAACCCAGATATACTACCTTTTTACAACCAAGAATGTCCTGGAGGCCTCTCTAAAATCGGAAGTAGGCCCGATAACATGGTCGGACCATGTCCCCATTTCATTAACTCTCTCTGTTACATTCGTAAAGTCAAGCACATTTAATTGGAAACTAAATGACTCATTATTGAATCACCCGAGAGAGAGAGAAATCAAATCAGCCCTGTCAGAGTACTTTAAGATCAACTCAGGTTCAGTCTCATCCCCAGCGGTACTATGGGAGGCCCATAAGGCAACTATCAGAGGTATTCTTATCTCTATAGCATCCCGTAGAAAAAAAGTTAAAGTGAAATTACTCAAAGACTTGACAGAGAAAATAATCAAATTTGAACAACAACATAAATCCAACCCTTCGGGGAAAATATATAAAGCCTTAACTGCTGCTAGAAACTAATTGAAAAAGATCCAACTAGAGGATGTCGAAAAAACCCTCCGATGGACTAACCAGAGATACTATGACAAGGGCAATAAAGCTGACAGACTTTTAGCCAGCAAATTAAGAGGGGTACAAAAAAGGTCCCAAATAACTGCGATTAAGAATAGGTCAGGCGAAATAATATATAATGATAAACAAATTGCGGAGGAATTCACCAAATTCTATACCAAACTATACAACCTCAGAACCCAAGAGGAAAACAGCAGAGCATCAAGGTCCACAGCAATCTCGGACTATTTAGATAACTGTATTCTCCCATCCTTAACAGAGGAGGAGAATGGGACACTTAATGGGAAAATAACAAAAGAGGAATTGGCGGACGCGGTAAAAGCACTAAAACTTTCTATAGCCCCCGGCCCTGATGGGTTCACAAATACCTACTATAAGAGATGTCTCCTGTCCCTATCAGTTCACTTATTAAACCTGTTCAACTCCTTTATGGAGGGTGATCCCATACCAGCTTCAATGTCCTTAGCCAATCTGGCAATAATTCATAAAGATTTCAGAGACCCAACGCAGTGTGGGAGCAACCAACCCATATCGCTGCTGAATAACGACCTCAAACTCTATAGCAAAATACTAGCTAATAGACTAAACCCCATCCTACCCAGACTCATTCACAACGACCAAGTGGGGTTTGTTTCGGGCCAGCAGGCCTCGGATAATACCCGCAAAATCATAAACATAGTAGATCATATTAATCTCACAAATACCAAGGCGGTCCTTCTGAGCTTGGACGCAGAGAAGGCGTTTGACAGAATAAATTGGCTATTACTTGACAAAACCATGCAGAAATCCGGCTTCAAGGACTCATTCCTAGAGGGGGTCCGAGCACTGTACCAAAACCCATCAGCAGCAATTAAACTCCCAGGAGGCACAGCACAGCGGTTTTCAATTAAAAATGGTACAAGGCAGGGGTGCCCCTTGTCCCCTCTCCTCTTCGCCCTGATGATCGAGCCGCTGGCAGCCAAAATACGCGAGAGCGTAAACATTCAGGGCGTACCAATTGGTGAAACAAATTATAACATTTCTCTCTTTGCCGATGATATAATATTATCCTTAACCCACCCCCAAACATCCCTTCCCAACCTACATAAAGAATTGGTGGAGTTCGGCAAAATTTCGGACTACAAAATTAATAATGACAAATCAGAAGCCCTACACCTAAATGTACCAGAGCCAGAAGTCAACCTACTAAAATTAAACTTTAACTATAGATGGAGTTCCTCCTACATTAAATATCTGGGAGTGAATGTATCAGGAAACTACCAATCACTATATAAATATAACTATCCGGCCCTGTTCGGAAAAATTAAAAAAAGATCTGGATAAATGGGAAGGTTATCAGATCTCATGGATCGGGAGGATGATCTCGGTAAAAATGAACATACTCCCTAGATTGTTATACTTCTTCCAGACACTCCCGATCCATGTCCCTGGCTCTGAACTTAAAAACATTCAAAATAAAATGTTTAATTTTATTTGGAAGGGCAAAAGACCCAGGGTCGCCAGGTCGGTCCTTTTGTCGTCCAGAAGAAGAGGGGGCCTAGGTGTTCCAGATATCTCAAAATATTATTTAGCAGCCCAACTGAGGCAAGCCGTAGTGTGGAACGCAGACCCGGGCCTCTACTGCTGGTTAGATATCGAATCCCACAACGTAAAAACGCTTTCTCTGCAGGCCCATCTTTGGAGTATGGACAGAGGAGATAGATCTCTCCACAGATTTGAGCTAAGTGCTGTGAGACACACCTGGGAAGTTTGGCGGAAATGTAAAACCAAGTTTGAACTATCATCCCCAGGTTCACTGCTTACACTGATCAACAATAACCCCAGTTTCCCTCCAGGGTGCGAACCCAAACAATTTGATCATTTCAGACTGAAGGGGATCAGGGTGATCGCCGACCTGTTGAGCGGTGGAAAGCTGCTAAACTTTCAAGAACTACGTGCAAAGCACGAGGCCCCAGAACTGGGCCCATTTAAGTATCTCCAAATTTGACACTTTCTCCAAAAAATGTCCCCAAAATTTGAGTTTCCTCCTCTCACAAACTTTGAGATGCAGTGCCAAACGGGCACTCATCAAACAGCCTTGATCTCTAAAATATATGCTGGCATGAGATAGCAGTGGGCCCCTCCACTCACGACTATATGTCCAAGTGGGCGGCGGAGTTAAATATAGATATAGATAGAGAAGACTGGGAGGACATATGGGACTCGGCTTCAGGAACTTCCATTTGTACCACAACAAAAGAAAATATTTACAAAATCATGTTCCACTGGTATCTTACCCCAGTTAGATTGAAGCAAATCTACCCCCTGGCCTCAGATCTATGTTGGAGAGGCTGTGGGCAGAGAGGCGACATGGCCCACATTTGGTGGTCATGCCCAAAAATCGAGAACTTTTGGTTTACAATCCAAACTTTAATCCAAGAGGTAACCGGCCTCACAATCCCACCTGACCCACTGACCTACCTACTGGGCAAGCCAATAGAGGAAATTGACCGCCCAGTAGGGAAATTAATCTCCTTTATCCTTATTGCGGCTAGGTGTGCTGTGGCGTTCTCCTGGAAAAAGATCTCACCCCCCTCCAAACAGGCGGTTAAGAGAAGAGTAGATGAAGATGAAGTGATGCTAATGGAGAGGTTGACAGCTTTCCTTAAGCGTAAGACTGAGAGTCACTACAAGATCTGGGAACCCTGGGCAGGCCATTGATCCCCAAAAGGGTCCGTATACAGGACCTGTGGTCAGTAAGACCGATGTATGAATAATAGACGGGTCATCACAGTTGGGGAGGGAACCCCCCCTTCTCCCCCCAGACCACTCCCTCCTTAGCCCCTTTTCTTTTTCAGACCTCTCGCTCCCCAGGTCACTATGTGACCCAGAGGTCACGCCTTTCTTGGCGGTACTCCCCCCTACCATTAGAGATGGAAAAAAAGGAAAACGACTGTGTATTAGGAGGTTGTGATATATGCCTGTAATCTTGTTTATTTCCTAATAAAAATGTTTAAAAAAAAAAAAAAATCTTTCTAATTCCTACTTGCCAATTCCATCCCACCACCCTTGGGTTGGTGAGATGAGATTGGTGATAAGCTCGCTAGTTAGAATACTAGCTACTAGAATAGAGTGATTTTAGAAAAATGTGAATTAGAGCTGTTTTTGAGCTCCTGCTTGGTGTATTTGGGCTGCAGCGCTACTGCACGGGAAAATGCACTTCCTGAACGAGTTTGGCAGGTCTTCGGAGTTTTCTGAATAGCAATCTTGCCAAATCGTTCGTGAAGTGCTCAAAAACCTTAATGAGTTAGTTATCGAAGTTTATAGAATACAGTAGGTGCCTGGTGTCTTTAGTTTTCTATCATTGAGTGTATTGGAAAAAGAGGTGGTTACGGGTCTCTTTAAAAAAAAACTACTGTCACTTTTCTTAGACCGTACTACATAGAATCTGCATGACTGTAGCAATAGCCTCAGAATTGTGTACATTGAATTTAGCTTAAGTACACACTGACATCACCTATTGTTAATTTAAAGAACTATGGAAGCTGCAAAACACCAGAAGAGCAGTCGCAGCTTAGCTATGTCACGGGACGGCAACATGTAATGAAGTGCTGAGGCATTGCACTTATTTTCCCATAGTTATGAGAACAGTAAGTCTTGTTACATCTGTTCAGTTAAAAATAATTCACTTGGGTGACAAAACCCCAAAATACAAGATTAATGGCACTATAATGTCAACTACTATAGAGGGAAGGACCAGGGAGTTATTATGTCAGCAGACTTAAAAATAGGCGAGCAATATAATAAAGCAATGCAAAAAGCCAGCAGGATGTTAAGTTGTATAGGGAGAGGTACAGATGTAGCAGCATTTACTGTCTCCGTGGGCAAGTGAGCTTGCAGCACCAGAGCATGGCAGGACTGTGATCCGGAAAGCAGCAAACTGCCCAGGATGATAAACTCAGTGGGTGTCCCTGCTCCTCAATGCTCATGGTTTTGAAGCAAAAGATGGCACTGTGTGCTCATTTGCATGTTATTTACCAGAATCCTTTGATGCAGTGGAAGCACTGTGTGCTGGGTGATAATGGTGAAAGGCAGGGTTGCAGACCTGTCTAGGACATGCAAATGAGCATACAGTAATATTTCCATTTGCTATATATATATATATATATTGTGACAAACGCCCCTCTTTTGTAGCGCTGACGTCTGTCTGGGATCTTCCCGACACAGTCTTCTAGGGTTAATTATACAAATAACAGGATCATATAAAGCATTATGTTCCTTAACTCAGGCTTCTGCCTGCTTTATTTTCATCCCAGGAAGGGACTGCAGCTTTAACATGTGTAGGCAGGAGGCACTCAGCTATTAACCTTCAGCGGTTTACTCATATCAGTGTTATAATATTTCACACACTGTTACTTTAAGAAACAGAAATAAATCATATAAACAAAATCCCATCCCATTCAGGGATCTAACTACACAGCAGAATCAGCCTCTCTAACTTCTGCTGGGCCAACTAACCTGGTTCCCCAGCTTAAAACAATGCCCTCTCATTTAGGGTCACTAGATACAGCATTCAGTCTTTAGATACAGTAATAAACATTAGTTTGTCTTATCTGTTCGTGGTGGGAACTCGGTCCCAAGTGTCCATGCAGATATTCGGGTACTACGATACTTGAAGGGGGCATCCTCCCCGAACTGGATGCAGGGGAGCAACAATACCCCCAGCCTCCAGGCTCTAAGAAGAGAGACTGAAATGCCACTCTCTCTGCTCTAAATACCTGTGCTAGTGATTAGGAAAGCATGTGAGGGAGAACTAGACACATTGTAATCTGTGGTCTGGACTTTCCATCCAGCAGCCTGAGTAATTGTGAAGCTGTGGAATGGATAATTTTGCACTATTCCTGCAATTTCTGACCTAAAACGGGGCAGAAAGCTGCCTAACATCTTTGGACTATGTCACATATCCCCCTCCCCAGCTCACACCTACTGGGGTGAGCGGCCATGGACCTCACTGGGGTGAGCGTCCTACCTGAAATACTTGAGCTAACTCCCCCAGTACAATATTAAGCATTCACATGACACGAATATGAACTTTTTTTTCACCGCAATTATGGACAATAGGTTTTGTCATAAGAGACTATACTTGGCAAACAGATTTTGTTGCCCTCAATTAGGGAACTATTTTTAAAAATAGATTTCTAGCAACAAATTCCTATAACCCAGGATATGATAAATATACTCACAAAACCGGACAGTTTCTATCACCTCCATGGGTTTTTCTTTTCTACTCTAGAATATGAACCTCATTATATATTTACCAACCAAAAGAGCCATCAACCCTGTATAGTAATTTGTAGTTTAGCTACATTTTCAACGCAGAGAAACAATATAACATTGCAATATTTACAAAATGCTTATTCTAGAGGCCTTATATATAGTATAACTACACTAACTTATTTGCAAAGTTAAGTGTCCGTGACATAGTCCACAAGTAACATAAAAATCGGTCAGTTCCTAAACATTTTATTTCTTCTTGACTTCCAGTCCATTACATCCTCTGACTTCATTTCAATGCCCGCTGCATCCTGCAAATGACTGGCCTGTTTCTTCAGCCACTGACGAGACACCCGGACCGGATTCTCCTTGGCTCCACACTGTGGTCCAGAGTGGCAAGATCTGTAACTATTCAGGCGCCGCATTGACCTCCGTCGCTTTTTCTTTTCAATCTTTGATTTCCCTTTTGGGGCCATTACCAGGCCTTTGGGGTTTGGAGACCTAGTTACCTCTGAATAAACGTAGTCCATATTAACAACGTCATCAGGATCTTTCATCAAGTTTGTGTTTTCAGGAACTGCCACCCACTTGGCTAAAACATCTTCTGTGGTGGCCTGGGTGTGTTCACTAGTTTGATAATCATCTGGACAACGTAAATGAAATTGAGGATCTGGATTTTTGAATCCCAGTTCAGGGAGTATATTCTCAGTATTCTCAGGAGGGTGCCTATCTGTTTCTGGAATAACAGCAGCACAATCAAAGTAAATTCTTTCGTCTTCCTCTTTGTCATCAGTGACGGCATTGAGTTTACGTGTATAGGAACGTACAGCTTGCTTGGTTAGGAGGTAGGATTGATATCCCGACTGAACCACTCTAGCAGCTTCTCCCATGTCCTGGTAGCATCTTGTTGCTGTCCTTCTGTATTTCTTTTTCCACTCAGTGCGGCTGCTAATTCAACTTCTTTGGAGTTGAGTCGCAATTCCACGACTGTCATCTGTTTCAGAGCAAGGTTTAACTCTGTTTCCTTTTCGTGCTCTCTCTCATACAGAGCCACCTGGCTTCTAAGCTCCACCCCCAGCGATGCCCTTGTGGTGCACAACATGGCCTTCAGCTCCTCATGCTGCTCTGTGGGGACATACTGGGTACTCAGCTGTTCCTGTAGCAGTTGTACTTGGTCAGTGGCCTGGTCACTTGCTTCCTGTAGAACTCACTGCTTCTCCTTGGCCACTTGCAGACTTGAACGTAGCACTTGCAGCTGTCTCTGCCATAGGTGTGCTGCTTGTGTGTGCTGTTCCAGGTAGACACGTTGGACACACTCTGCATTCTACAGTGCTTCCTGCATTTCTAACTTTTCCTGGATAAATTGCTTCTCCACTTTTCCTGCGTGGTGAAGCTTCTTATCACCTTCACTGATCTGGTCAGTCATGTCTGAATTTTTCTGTGTCAGAATTACATTCTCTCTCTTTACAGTCTCTAAATTACTCAAGGCATTCTCACAGGTTTCCTTCAACATTCCCAGCTCTGTGTTCATACCGTGGCCCTCCAGGCGTGAGTGTTGCACCTCTGTACTGAGCGCGTGAACCTCTTGTAGAGCCTTCCCGTATTTCTGTTTTAGGATAGCAATCGATTTGTCAGACTTAATCTGTTTTTCATCCATGGTGGCAATTACGGTGTTGGCCTTTTCCAGACTAGTCGTCACCTCTTCCAACTCACTCCGTAAGAGACACTCTGTTTTCTTCAAAGCCTCGTACTCTTGTAAAGCTGGGAGTATACACCTCTGTAACTCGGTGTTCACTTCTCGCTCCTTCATCAATCCCTGCCACAGGACTTCATAATCATGGCAGGCAGCTTGGAGTGCAGAAATTAAAGCCTCTTTATCCTGGATCAAGGATTCAGCATTCCTTTGCTCCTCCATTTCCTTTGCCACCGTTCCCATGACAATTATGCCTGTCACTCCGGTCTGCAGCACATCTCGGCGCCTTTCTGACAGCGCAGGTTCAAGCGGCTCGGTCACTTCCCCTGTGACTTGAGGAACAGTTTTCTTTTTCTTTTTCTTTCTTTTTGCTTTATTAGCTCCAGAGATTTCAGTGGTACTGGGCACACACTCACTGGTATCAGCTTCCACATCTTGCTTGCACTCACAGGGCGTTGCTTGCTTTTGCAGCTGTTTGTCTTTGAAAATTTGGGGGCACACATCTTCCATGTGACCTACTTCATGACAGACCCAGCATACTAAATTCATCTGTGGGTACGGCTCTCTTCCAGGGGCCACATACGAGTCGTCATCATCATCATCATCGTATGGCCTGAAGGGACACTTTTTTCATGGTTATGTACATTACAAAACAAACATTTCACGTCGGCCATTTTAGAAACCCGGCAGGGACAACTTGCTAGCTGTAATTTTCACTTTCTTCAGGAAACTAATTTTTTGGGGGGTTCAGGGTGCTATTGCATCCACACCGCACATTCTCTGTGTATGCTGGAAGCACAACTGGTTATACACAGTGGGACAGACTTCACTAATAGCATCTGTACTTTTACTTCGGCTGGGCAGCCATTTTAAACCCCCGCATTTATTTGCAAACTCACAGACCTTTTAGTGTCGACCCACATTCTCCACCGTATGTGACAAACGCCCCTCTTTTGTAGCAGTGACGTCTGTCTGGGATCTTCCCGACACAGTCTTCTAGGGTTAATTTTACAAATAACAGGCTCATACAAAGCATTACGTTGCTTAACCCAGGCTTCTGCCTGCTTTATTTTCATCCCAGTAAGGGACTGCAGCTTTAACATGTGTAGGCAGGAGGCACTCAGCTATTAACCTTCAGCGGTTTACTCATATCAGTGTTATAATATTTCACACACTGTTACTTTAAGAAACAGAAATAAATCATATAAACAAAATCCTATCCCATTCAGGGATCTAACTACACAGCAGAATCAGCCTCTCTAACTTCTGCTGGGCCAACTAACCTGGTTCCCCAGCTTAAAACAATGCCCTCTTATTTAGGGTCACTAGATACAGCATTCAGTTTTTAGACACAGTAATAAACATTAGTTTGTCTTATCTGTTCGTGGTGGGAACTCGGTCCCACGTGTCCAAGCAAATATTCGGGTATTGCGATACTTGAAGGGGGCGTACTCCCCGAACTGGATGCAGGGGAGCAGCAATACCCCCAGCCTCCAGGCTCTAAGAAGAAAGACTGAAATGCAACCCTCTCTGCTCTAAATACTTGTGCTAGTGATTAGGAAAGCAGGTGAGGGAGAACTAGACACATTGTAATTTGTGGTCTGTACTTTCCATCCACCAGCCTGAGTAAATGATAAAGTCACAAGACGAAACGCGTCAGAGGATTTCTAAGTCTTTTTAACTTGGCTGTCATGCCGCAATAAAAGTTTTTTCTACTGCACGATGCCTCCAGCCCTTTCACTCACTTACCTGGATCCTGCCGCCGGGACGGACGCACGTGATGGAGCAGACGGAGTTTCTCCCCCACTACAGCATACCTGAGTCGGACCAAGTATGTGAGTATATGCACCTGCCGCCACGGAGAGTCGCTGGGAGTGTGAGGCCCACCCAAGGAGGGACCGCCGGGTGCATCAACAGAGCACCGGACAGGTTAGAAGACCCCTCTCCCCACAGTGACTGATATCATACGGTGAACTCAGTGTCTGAAGCTGTTACCTTGATATGGACTATATGGCTTTATGGGGATAAGAAACCAGGCTCATTAATGAATATTATACAGGACTAACAACCACACTATGGTATAGCAATATTAATGTTGCATAACCTTACCAGGTGATTTTTTGGAGCACCCAATTAGGGAATCTTCCTTTTTCTGCTGAGTAAATGTGAAGCTGTGGAATGGATAATTTTGCACTATTCCTGCACTTTCTGACCTAAAATGGGGCAGAAAGCTGCCTAACATCTTTGGACTATATAGATATAGACAGTGTTCGACAAACCTATACATTTGCACGCCCCAGGCGAGTGTATTTAACATCGTGGCGAGCTCCTATTGGCCCAAGCAGCACACGTGTGGTACTAGGTGGCGAGTAGATTTTTTTGTTCGGCGAGTAGATTTTTTGGTGATTTGTCGACCACTGGATATAGATATATATATACACACACACACACTGTATATATGGGAGCTTACTGAGGGGGGCCCCTACCTTCCTTTACCTGACACGGAGCCTTGACCTACTCTACTGCCCGTGACACCCCTACACTGAGTGGTGATGTATACCTCACATTGCTACCAGTAGTTCCATTGTATCCACTCCATGCAACTATTTAATATGTTTATATGGTGATTTTTCAATGTGGATATACCTTTTCAGTGTGGGTTTCATATTACATTTGTGCTTATACAGAGCCCCCTGTGTCCTGTGCATGTCATGTATTGGATCTATGTTTAAACCCTTGCCTCCAGGTCCACACTGTTTGGTAGAGTTGAGCCCCCCTCTTCTTTTAAATTTCATCCCCAGTTTTAACTCACTTTAATACATTTCTTTTGTTACACTTTAATTTATGTCCGTGTGCTTTTTACAAGGTTGCTTTCTCTGTTGTTTATATATATATATATATATATATATATATATATATATACACAAAAACAAATAGACAATACCGTTCTGTGGCTAACAAAATGTTTTTATTTGTGCGAGTTTTGAGATACATTGATCTCTTCTTGCGGCGGTATTACAATGGATAAAGCAAGAGAGGTTTTTACTTAAAAACAGTGCATCCTTGAATGTATCTGTGACTGAAGCCTATCCCTCCCCCCTGTGCAGTATGCGATTTATGACTTAAGGTGTTAAATGGTCCCTAATCTTAATGATGTAAGTGTATGTGTCTAAATACAAATTTATAAAACACCCACAGTGTATACTGCGCTTTACAAAAGGTGTGTGTGTGTGGAGTGGGAGTGTATACCAATGGTGTTGGTAGGTGTAGAAATGTAAGAGGGTGTTGCATTACCACTAATGTGTGTAGCTACTATGTGGTCCCTATTGGTACTGTATATAGGGAAAGAATTACATTGTACATTTGTATGTGTAAGAGACAGCTGTGCGTGCATTCATATAGCACAGTATGTATAGACATGGCCTTTAGCACTCATGGGAAGAGAGTTCTCTTGTATCAGGGTAGTGACTCATGAAGCTGCGGTCTCGGTTTAAGCCACCGCTAAGTGTCCCGAACAGTTGCATAAATTTGTATTCATGCAACCATTTCTCTTTCTGTGTTCTAAGGTTACCTTTGAGTATGGCCAACTTCAGATCGTTCATCTTATGGCCAGAGTCAGAGAAATGTTCACCGACAGGATTGTCTCTTGTTCCACGTGTGATGTTGTGGCGATGGAAATTCATTCTCTTGTTAAGCCCCTGTCCTGTCTCACCTATATAGTAGCAGCCCTCTGCACATTTCATGCACATGGTGAGGTAGAAAACATTGCTGGAGGAACAGGTGAACCTTCCTCTGATTTTGTACTCCAGATTCCAGTGTGGTATTTGTATTATGCCCGCTGTGTGGAGCATTGAACAAGTTTTGCATCTTGCATCCTGGCATGGTCTTGTAAACAAACAAATATAAACCCTCTAAAAGCGCTAACCTACACTTAAATATACGTGAAATTTGCGATTATTAATTATCAAACATAAGTGAAGTGATAAACAATAATGGTGAAAAAAGCAGCCTAGGGGAACAACAAAGGACAGATAATTCCAAATCTGATATAACAAAATATAAACACAAATAAGTGTCCCCGGCGCTAAAGTGAAAGTCCAAGATACCGTAATCCAATAAGGATAGTCTCTGATAAAGGTTCCTTCTGGATGGATAGATGGACTAGTTGATTAAAGTTCCAGATGGGAGGGTGTCCTAAATGTGAAATCCTCACTGCTTCTGAAATCACAGAAAACAACAGGGCACACCAATTGCGCAGTATATCTCAGCAACAAATCCCTGTCTAGAACTGCAGAATCCTACTCACAGAATGAAAAACTTGCACATTCAGGGGAGAGAATCTGTACACACTTCCCGTCTTCACACGACTTCCCACGGACCCCACGTGGTCTGGCTTGTGGAACTTCCCTCAATAGGCGATGGTGATCGTGGACGTTAACGATACAGCACCCCCACGGGTAGGAAAATAGGGAATAAGACAGCACTGGTGTAATACGTAACAACTTTTAATAACACAATAAAATATATAAAAAGCCCACACTCACAATGTAAGGGGGTGAGTTGCAAAACTCACGAATGCCGTCCGCAACTTAAAGTCCCCCAGTCCGCAATGGAGAGAATCACTGTGCTCAACACCCGCTGCCGGCAGATCGGGTGACGTCAGCGGTACAGGAAACCCTCCTAGCGTCAGGAACTACGGATGCCGAATCAGCTCAAAACACTAAGCTCCTCCTCCCTACGCGTTTCATGACTCTAGGTCACTTCCTCGGGGGATATCAGAGCTTAGTTGCTGAGGCATTTAAATGCAAACCCGAGTGGAGAGGCCCTCCTACAAAGGGGAGGTACTAGATGATGGATAAGGGCTATTATCAACATAAGTCAGCGATCTCGTATCAGAAAGCTGATGGGGTCAAATGATAAGGCAACCAAACCAATCAAACTATATACCACATAAAAATGCATAAAAATGATAAAGAATAATAAGAGGGAGTAATAAAAAGGGATTAATAAAAATACAATCATATACTGGATGAAGACATAACAGACTAATAAAACGTATGCAATATATTGTTTAGGAATCTTTCAAAAAGGCCGCTAGATCAAATTCAATATTGAGACCTAAGGGGGCAAAGTTTTTAACACATAAATCCAATAGCTCTCGCGTTTGGAAACTGTGTTTAACCTGTCCCCCCCACGCCAACTGCCCTTAGGATTGTCAATTCCTATGCATATCAAGCCTTGTGGATTCTGACCATGATGTATTTTAAAATGATTAGAGACACTGTGAGTCTCGAGGCCCCTCTTAATATTATAAACATGTTCTGGGAACCGTCGTTTGAGGGGTCTCCCAGTGCGGCCCACATACTGCAGGCCGCACGGGCATTCCAATACATACACACAAAAATTTGTCCTACAGTTAACAAAGGTATTAATATCAAAACTCGCCCCTGTTCCATTGGATTTAAAGGTTTTGCTCTTTTTACTGTATTTGCATCCAATGCAATTAGGGTGTGTATAGGTTTTTAGAGCGGGAATATAATAGCCGCGAATTAGATATGGCTATCTCTGAGGTCAATAAGATTGACAGAGCCACTCTAGTCTGTAAAAAGGACCCTGCCCCTGTTCTTACAGTATAAGATCAGTTTCCATTTTTTATCACTCAATATAGTGGTCTAGCCCCTGTCATATCCAAGACGTTGAATAAACATTGGAATATTCTCCAAAGAGATCCGATCCTAAAAACCATTCTCCCCAATAAACCTAAAATTGTTTATAGAAGGGCCAGGAACTTAAAGTCCTCCCTATCCCCCAGTTGTCCTATTGATGGCCTTAGAGATCGCCATGTAACCTGGCTTAATGACCTCAAAGGGTATTATACATGCCCTAATTGCATTGGATGCAAATACAGTAAAAAGAGTAAAACCTTTAAATCCAATGGAACAGGCGCGAGTTTTGATATGAATACCTTTATTAATTGTAGGACAAATTTTTGTGTGTATGTATTGGAATGCCCGTGCGGCCTGCAGTATGTGGGCCGCACTGGGAGAACCTTCAAACAATGGTTCGCAGAACATGTTTATAATATTAAGAGGGGGCTCGAGACTCACAGTGTCTCTAATCATTTTAAAATACATCATGGTCAGAATCCAGAAGGCTTGATATGCATAGGAATTGACAATCCTAAGGGCAGTTGGCGTGGGGGGGACAGGTTAAACACAGTTTCCAAACGCGAGAGCTATTGGATTTATGTGTTAAAAACTTTGTCCCTGTAGATGGACGTTCACAGAGGAACACAATTGGAGGCTTTTATAAGGTGAAATTATAATAAGGCTTTATTGTGCCTTTTCCTTTTCATCAGGAAATCATCCAAACACAGGGGGCTTAATTCCCTTGGGAGTATTTCTAGTGAAATCCCATGCAATTCACAACTCCTAGTTAAGCAGGTCTCCCAGCCCCAAACACATAGCATGACATAAGCAGATATAAGAAGTCTCTTTAGAATGAAAGTCTTATCTGTTAGCTGGATTAAAAAAGTGTGATACCCTAACTCAAGCGCTAAACCTATTAATGTGTGACATACACGTGAAAAAACAAATACCAATTGTGATTAACAAGAGGTCAAAGCTGCCATAGGCTTCCCACAAAGCAAATATCTCAATTTGCATATAAGACTGTAAAAATGAAAGGAGGATACCTGGCGCTTAAAGAGTCACTGTGTCCATATGAAACAATCCGATCTTTAAAGAGTGTCTCAAAGTCCAAAACTTGAAGTGGATGGCTGTAGTTTTTCTTCACTGCTGCTGCTCTTCAATACACCTGAAATTGATAGAAGGGTACACCATTGCGCAGTACTACTGATGTTTGATGTTAACCCCTTAATACCAATTCCCCAGTGTGGACTGAATACACTTACAGGAGTGTTTCTTTCAGGGTACAGTGGAGACAATCTGTGCTTTATTCCCTTTCTGTTCTTATATACCACGAATCCCCTGGGTACTTCCTTTGTCTCTTGGGATTTCGTGATTCCCAGAATCACCCGAACTCCACGAGCCCCCAGACAAGGAATTGAACAATAGCAAAGAAGGGGGTCACAAATTTATTTAAAAAACGGCTTCAACAAGCCTAACAAAACCGGCTGATTAGCTTGCACTAAAAACAAGTGAATGGTTACTCACATGTACTCAAATGAATACATGCGTATCAATACGTCATGAGGATGCCGTCCGCTGCTTGTGTTATGCCTCCTGTGTTTGCTCCGGATGAGAAGGGCTCTCTCACAGCATAACTTCTCCGGTTAGGTGTATCAGAGTGTATCTGTTAGCTGCTATAGAGTAAGCTTCTCTGCTCTCCTGGAACCGCACCCTTGCGTGCACAGAAAATCAGCATCCAGGTTTAGAAGTCTTATTTGGTGTCTTGCAATCAGCTCTGCTGTTTCTTCTTGACAGAGCTCAAGACAGGTCAGCTCCAGAGATCTGTGTTCTCCAAAGTTCAGCCCACAAGTGAGCTAAGGAGTCACTTCCTGTCTCAAAGGCAGGCTTTTTCTACCACCTCTAATCAGGCAGGTGGTGTTAGTTAATTTGCTACCAGCAGTTAACCACCACACTGCTGGATTAGAGGCACATTTGTGAACAGGGATTAGTCCCCCGTTACAGTCCCCCCTAGGTCTCAATATTGAATTTGATCTAGCGGCCTTTTTGAAAGATTCCTAAACAATATATTGCATACGTTTTATTAGTCTGTTATGTCTTCATCCAGTATATGATTGTATTTTTATTAATCCCTTTTTATTACTCCCTCTTATTATTCTTTATCATTTTTATGCATTTTTATGTGGTATATAGTTTGATTGGTCTGGTTGCCTTATCATTTGACCCCATCAGCTTTCTGATACGAGATCGCTGACTTATGTTGATAATAGCCCTTATCCATCATCTAGTACCTCCCCTTTGTAGGAGGGCCTCTCCACTCGGGTTTGCATTTAAATGCCTCAGCAACTAAGCTCTGATTCCCCTGAGGAAGTGACCTAGAGTCATGAAACGCGTAGGGAGGAGCTTAGTGTTTTGAGCTGATTTGGCATCCGTAGTTCCTGACGCTAGGAGGGTTTCCTGTACCGCTGACGTCACCCGATCTGCCGGCAGCAGGTGTGGCGCACAGTGATTCTCTCCATTGCAGACTGGGGGACTTTAAGTTGCGGACGGCATTCGTGAGTTTTGCAACTCACCCCCTTACATTGTGAGTGTGGGCTTTTTATATATTTTATTATGTTATTAAAAGTTGTTACGTATTACACCAGTGCTGTCTTATTCCCTATTTCCCTACCCGTGGGGGTGCTGTATCGTTAACATCCACGATCAACATCGCCTATTGAGGAAGAGCCACAAGCCAGACCACGTGGGGCCCATGGGAAGTCGTGTGAAGACGGGAAGTGTGTACAGATTCTCTCCCCTGAATGTGCAAGTTTTTCATTCTGTGAGTAGGATTCTGCAGTTCTAGACAGGGATTTGTTGCTGAGATATACTGCGCAATTGGTGTGCCCTGTTGTTTTCTGTGATTTCAGAAGCAGTGAGGATTTCACATTTAGGACACCCTCCCATCTGGAACTTTAATCAACTAGTCCATCTATCCATCCAGAAGGAACCTTTATCAGAGACTATCCTTATTGGATTACGGTATCTTGGACTTTTCACTTTAGCGCCGGGGACATTTATTTGTGTTTGTGTTCTGGCATGGTCTTGTACCACATTCAGTTGTACTGTTGAATACTTTACTCCTCACCATCATTTTCTTGAGATTATGATAATAAGAATGTTTCAGGGAAGACCTGTAGCAGTCTTGTATCTTCCTGGAGAATGGATTGTAGTTCCCTGGCGATCTTGCATAGGGCTTCTAGATGTGGGTTATATGTGACCACCAAAGGTGTCCTGTCGCTTGTCTCTTTCTGTCTGTATTCAAGGAGATCACTTATTGGTATTCTGGTGGCTTTGTGGATTTGCTGGTCTACAATTCTGTGGTTATATCCACGGTTTATGAAATCTGATCTCGAGGCTGTAATCTGTTGGCCACTGTCTGCTGTGTCGGAGCATATCTGGTTCTGTCAGATGGCTTGACTGTAGATGGTTGCATGCTTAGTGTGTGTGGGGTTCAAATAGCTGGCCCTGTCTGTAGGTTTGTGGTATACAGAAGTCTGGATTTGTTTGTTCTTTATTGTATTGGTGGTATCTAGGAAATATACTTGTGTAAAGTGAGTCCTGGATATAGCTGGATGTGTTCCTGACAAGTGGTTTTAGAATGCCTTCCACCCAGCTATAACAAAAAAAAGATAATTTTACAGTGCCAATGATAGGCAGGGTAACTGTAGTGTGAAAGTTACACACACACACACACACACACACACACACACACACACACACACACACACACACACACACACACACACACACACACACCCTGCTATTTAAGTACTGTTTGGGTGCGAGGAAACTGCTGAAGAACGGAGCCCGACCGTGGTCTGATTGTGTCTTCCCTGCCCCCCAAAAGGCCAGTAATGATGGTTGCCCTAAATGTATTTATTTATTTAGAAAATGTTTAACCATGGAGTAATATATTGAGAGTTTCCTCTCATTTTAAGTATGACCTGGGCACAGAGTTGATAACAATGCATGGTTATGTTAAATGAACAGCGGTTATACAGTGAAATGGATTAAGGCAGCAGGTGTCCCTGCTTCTAATTGGGAATTCTGCCACATTAATACTACCGGGCCCACCTTCAGTCTAAGGGCTGTTCTATAGTGTATGCGCTTGCTGCGCCGTGCGCGCACGTGGCAGTTATAGTTGGCTGAGGTTAGTCAGCCTTTATATAATAGGGCCACGCGCGCGCACGGCAGTGTACATGGAACAGACCGACAGGGGGGAAGATGAGGAAAATAATGAATTATCGCCGCTACCGCCGCTGTTAATGTGTGTGTGTGTGTGTGTGTGTGTGTGTCAATAAGTGCACAAATAAAAAAAAAATATTTATCAAACATTGTTTATTTTTCTTTTAAAAATATTATTTAAGTAATTATTCACTCACCCAATCTATACACACACACACACACATATACACACACTACCTTCCCAGCATGTCGCTCCCGGCAGCACGGACTATATACACACAAAAAGTGTGCGTTCGCACAGGTACGCACGGCCGCACACAATATATTACAAGCTTAAGGCTAAGGCCCCACTGCCTCAGTCAGCGCGCCCACACTGCAGACAGGCGGCGCGCTGAAAGGCAATTGACTGATACCTGCGGTCTGTAGGGAGCAGGAGCTGGAGCGGGAGGGGGCGTGGTTTGAGCGGAGGGTCCGTCCATTCGTCCGTCCCCCCACACACACATCTTCCCTCCCGCAGCTCCTTCCCTGCTCCCCTCCACTCACACATTCACAGGCAAATACACACGGGGGGGGTGAATCGGAGCAAGGGGGGAAATCGGAACGGGGGGTCGGAGGGGGATCGGAGCAGGGGGGGAAATCAGATTGGCTGCTGGGATCAAATCCGTGATTGGTTCCCTTGCATGCCACGTGACGCGGCACTCGCCGAAACCACAAGCTCCTTGTAGCTCCGGCTGGCTGACGCGTCACAGCACGCAGTCAGCCACGCCGGAAGGAGCAAGTGGGGACATCAAGAACAGAGGCAAGCAGTTGGTGGTCCACGGCCGCACGGCCACGCGTGCCGCCGGCCGCAGCAGGACCATAGCCTAAGAGCTGTGCAGAGAGAACAGAGAAAAGCAGTCACTCTCTCTGTGTCTCCCGGAGCACACTCTCTGTGTCTCCTGGAACAATCACCTGTAATGTAAATTCCTTGAGATTATGAGGTTGTCTGTATGATAAGGGTGTTTCAGGGAAAACCTGTGTCAGTCTTGTAGCTTCCTGGAGAATGGGTTGTAGTTCCCTGGCGATCTTGCTTAGGGCTTCTAGGTGTGGGTTATATGTGACCACCAAAGGTACCTTGTTGCTTGTCTCTTTCTTTCTGTTTTCAAGGAGATCACTTTTTATTATCATACAGACAATGTCATAATCTCAAGGAAATTATGGTGAGAAGTAAAGTATTGAATAATACAACTGAATGCGGGACAAGACCATGCCAGGACGCAAGATGCAAAACCTGCGCAATGCTCCACACAGCGGGCACAATACAAATACCACATAGGAATCTGGAGTACAAAGTCAAAGGAAGGTTCACCTGTTCCTCCTGCAATGTTGTGTATCTTATCATATGCAGGAAATGCCCAGGGGGCTGCTACTACATACTGTACATATGTGAGACGGGACAGGGGCTTAACAAGAAAATGAATCTGCATCGCCACAGCATCACACACGGAACAAGAGACAGTCCTGTCGGCGAACATTTCTCTGACTCTGGCCATAAGATGAATGATCTGAGGTGGCCATACTCAAAGGTAATCTCAGAACACTGAAAGAGAGACGGTTGCATGAATGCAAATTTATTAAACTGTTCGGGACACTCACCGGTGGCCTAAACCGAGACCGCAGCTTCCTGGGCCACAGCCCGGACATGCTAAGGCCATGTCTATAATACTGCGCTGTATGAATGCACACCCACCTGTCGCTTACACATACAAATGTACAATGCAATTCTATCCCTTTATACCAATAGGGACTACATAGCAGCCACACACATGCACAGAAATGCAACACACTCTTACATTTCAACACCTACACACACCATTGTTATACACTCCCCATCCACACACACCTTTTGTAAAGCGCTGTATACACTGTGGGCGCTTTATAAATTAGGATATTAAGATTTACACACATACACACTCTAACATCAGAAGCATTCAGGGACAATTTAACACCTTAAGTCATCAATTGCATACTGTATATAGGGGAGAGGGGTAGGCTTTACCCACAGATAACATTCCAATCTGCTCTGTTTCAAAGTAAATATTTTTGCTTAATCCATTGTAACATCGCCCGAAGAAGAGATCATTGTATTTCGAAAGTTCGAACAAATAAAAGCATTTAGTTAGCCACAGAACGGTCTCAACTATTTGTTTTTGATTATTAAGCTCGGCTAACACAGTACAGATACACAACACAACCACACACACACACCACACACACACACAACACCACACACACACACACACACAACACACACACACACACACACACACACACACACACACACACACACACACACACCACAACACACACACACACCACAACTGTATACAGTAGCAGTGCTTCATCTATTGCTGCTGCATGTATCTTTGTTCTTTTTAAAAAAGGAATTCTGATAACAAATTGCCCGCTATGCATAAAATGAAAGCTTGCACCATCTTTTCCTTGTCAAACAATAACAAATTAGAAAAAAAACATGGACGTAATTGAATAAGTATAGTAACATGCCTTGCAAGACTACCAAAAAGTATATTCCTAAAAATAAACAAATCCATCCCTTTGAATTTCTATGCAAACTGCACAGTCTATATGCATTGAAAGGACCTTTTAAAAAACAAATGATCCCTATTTTTAAAAACGAACTGATCTTTACACTTAAAAAATATGCATTGTTGACTTTCACAAATGAGAAAGCTCTTTCTATCTTAAAAATGGTTTCATAAATACTGAAATGTAACCTCTTGTGCATTCTTGTTAAGTAAAACAGACCACAAGCTATATCCTTGTTTTCATAGTTAATGTGGAGTAGGGGTGGTAGGCCTTCTCTCTCTTCTGTCTCCCTATTTAAAAAAAACGAGATCATGAAAAATGGAAAAAAATAAAGCCAAGACCAGTAATTATGTGCACATTAGTTTAATTTAAATATTAGTTTATAGCCAGTTTACATAAAGTCCGGTCTCAACCATATATAGGCAACTAAAAAACATAAACCTTTGAGGGTTCACTCTGGCTGATGATACACAAACCTGATGGTTTTATTTTAACTGCCTAATGATTAAGGTCTCAAGCTAAATATCTGGGGGGGTGGGGGGGAGGGGAGGAGGAGGGTTGAGGGGAGGGAGGGTGAGGGAGGGTTGGGGGAGGAGGGGAAGGAGCTTGCGGAGGGGGAAGAGGATTGGGGAGGAGGAGGGAGGAGGAGGCGGTTCGGGGAGGCCCACCGCTCCGCGGTTGACGCAGGATTGAGAGCAGGGCAGCAGACTCCCACACAGTACACGGAGCCTGGGTGGAGCGGTCAGCACTGGCCCAAGGGTTGGGAGGAGGGAGGAAGGAGGTTGGCAGAGGGGAAGGGAGAGTGGGATGGAGGGAGGAAGGAGCGGTAGGGAGGGGGAGGAGGGGGAGGGGGAGAGGAATAGGAAGAGGTGGGAGGGTGGGGAAGATTAAGAGGGGGTGATGAAGGATGGGTTTGGTATAAGGTGGGTGGAGGGTAAAGGGTGGAGGAGGTGGGGAAGCGCGTAAGGTGGGAGGAGGGGGGGGGGGTGATAGGAGGGTTGAGGGGAGGGAAAAGAGGAGGCTTGAGGAGGAAAGGGAGGGAAGTGAGGAGGAAAGGGAAGAGGAGGGAGGAGGAGGAGTGGGAGGGGCAAGAGGGGTGGAGGGGTAGGAAGGGGAGGAGGTGGAGGGAGGAGGAGGGATGGGGAGAAGAAAGAGAAGGGTTGGAGAGGGGAGGGGGGTGGGAGGAGAGGGATGAGGGGGGGAAAAGATGAAGGAGGTTGGGTGAGAGACGGATGGTTGAAAGAGAGGGAAGGGAGGGGAGAGAGAAGGGAAAGAGGTGAATGAGGGTTGTGGGGTGAAGGGGAAGGGTTGGGGGGGGAGAGAGAAGGAGTTGGTAGCAGGAGGAGGCTTGGATAAATGGGGAGGTATTAGGGAGTATGGTTGGGGCAGGAGAGGGAGGAGAGGGTTGGGAAGGGGGAGGGGGAGTGGAGGAGGAGGTTGAGATGGAGGGGGAGGGAGAGAAGAGGAGGGGAGGATGAGGATGAGGGAAAAGAGGAGGAGGAAGGAAGGAAAGGGGAGGAGGAGGGGGAGGGAGAAGGTAGGGTGGGGGAAAGAAGAAGAGGAGGGGAGGGAAGGAGAGAAAGAGGAGAGAGGAAGGGAGAGTGAGAGGGGAGGAAGAGGAATGGTTACTGGAGAAGAGAGGAGGGGCGGAGATAAAGTAGGGGGAAGTGAGGGGTAGGTAGGAAGAGGAAGGGGGAGGGGAAAAGGAGGAGGAGGAGAGGAGAGGAGGGGAGAAGGGTGGAGAGCAGAGGATGGGGAGGGGAAGGGGGGGTAAGGGTTGAAAGAGGAAAGGGGAAGGGAGAGAGGAGGGGGGGGTAGGGAAGAGGGGGGAGTGGGGGGCGGGGGGGGAGAGAGAGAGGGAATGGAAGGAGAGGGGGAAGAGGAGAGGGGAAAGGGAAAGAGAGGGGGAGCAGGAGGGGGAAGCAGAGAGCAGAGGGGGAGGAGGACTGAGGAAAGCACGGAAGGGGGTGGGGGCGCCCCCGTCAACAAGGGAGGAGAGGAGGACATAGGAGCGGAAAAAGGAGGGGGAGGAGCCCCAGAGGCCATGGCCAGGGGAAGCAAGAGGAAGGGGAGGAGGGAGGGAGGGAGGGGAGGGAGGGAGGGGGCAAGAGCGGGCATAGAAAGAACCGGGGGAACGCACAGCTCGGCCCCCGACAAAGGGCGCACTGCGAAAGAAAAACGACAACCCGCGAGGGCGAGGAGGGGGGACTCGAGGACCCATACTGTATGTAGGGGGAGGGTGGCATTTAGGCGGAGGACACCAAAGCCGCGACGGACCGCCGGGGGAAGCCAACAGACAACGCATCCTGCGCGCCGGGATTAGGGCCCCACCCGGCGGGGAACGCCCAGCGAAGGCCCAGACACAGCATCTCCCGAGGGGGTAGCTGCGCAACCCCCGATTCTTTTATCCCTCGACGTGGTTTTCCCGCCCAAGTATGCCCGGAAACACCAGCCACGCACCACCCGACAAGATTATCTTCATTTTTCCAGCCTCCTATTTTTCCCACCCGACACCCCCATGTTTCCCTTTAGGTCCATACTCCCCCTTTTACTTCCCCCCCCCCTCTCCAGACCGAATACCCTAACACCCCACCATCCTACACACCCATGAGAAACCACGAGCGCTTGTATGTCATTCTGTGTTTTATTGCCAACCCTTTTTCTTTTCTCTCCCTAAAAACGACCCAGCCTTCAACTACACGCACAACCCACCTAGAGACCCTGCCTATAATTGCAAATATAGCGATGAGAGATGTAACAAGTGATACTATAACTCATCTTCGCACTGACTACCCCTATATCAACCAATACCGTCCCGCCCTTGACACCCACCCCCACCCCCTCCACCCCACACAACACCACCACCACCGCAATCCCATGTACCCCGACACAAACAACGCCTACCGCCCCCCCCTCATCCCTACGTATACCTCTACCCACCACCTTAAGGCCTCTTTACTCCGAGCCAGGATCATCCCCCAAGAGAGAATAGAGCAAATTTGCATGACATGTGATATTACAACCTAATATGGTGTATTCCCGGGTAGCAGGAACTTCTTCTTGTCTCTTAGAAGGTTATTCGCCTTCTCTAATACAGTCTATGTGCATATCTTGTTGATCGAGGATCCAACCCAAAAAAGATTTCGGGAAAAACATTTATCTCTTTAGTCGTCTCTACTTACCTCAAAACACAAAAACATTTGGAATACAAACTTACTCCTAGCCGCAATACTTCGCCTAACGCATCCGGACAGGAGTTCCGTTAGGGCCCTTCCCTGTCCCCCACATTTCGCAAGCGCGGAACCCAGTCCTTCCGCCTTGACCCGGAAGTGCTCTCGGGATGTGTATTAGACCCCGTTGTTGGTGGTTTTCATTTATAATTTCCGCTCCTCTTTTATTTGTTCTGCCGCATTCGGCCACTGTACACAAGACCCTGACCTCCCCAAAAACCACCCCCGCTTTTCCCCCCCTAGATGGTTCTGACATTTAATTCCCCCGGGATTTTCCTTTATTTTTTTTTGTTGGGGCACACAGCACCTAAATCCTCACATCCAAACTTTCCAACCACATTTAGAAGAATCACTCCACACCCCCATTTGACTTTCACTAGCACCCACAGGCGAACGACAACCCCCCCCCGAAGCCCCGACAAAGAACCTAGAAAGGGAGATACCCCCCAACCAGTTCCGCCCCAACAGGGGACCCCATCTAGACTTTACCTCCACGCCCTGGTTTTGTTGCGACTCAGTACCAACCCCCATCCCACTTTTTTGTTTATGGTTTGAATCTGGTCAGACCGAACGATGTTTCTCCCCTCGACAACCGACCCCAATCGATGAGGTCCTCACTTACCTCCCATCTAAATGACACTAAAGCCATAATCCCTCCCGCGAAATCAAGGGAACCTTCCCTAAGACTTCATTTCTCGGCCCTCTCTCACCCGAGAGCCCACCATTAAATCGATTAAAGGAGAAAAACACCTCAATCGCTATTTTAACCTAACACCAAACATCGCCCCAATCAAGTATTTTTGATTCTGTTTTTGTGGGGTGGGAAACGCAGGTTTTTACTGCCGGAGACCACCCCCAGGATTACTTACCACCAACCTCACCTCCCCACACACAGCAGTAGATTGATGTGAGAATTGTAAGCTACGTGATTTATAGAGGCACTACAAAGGCACCAAAAGAGAGAGGAGGACCAGCAAAGTGATAAAGAAAAGAGGACCATCATAACCTTTTCTCGCTGTTCTGGCATTTTTAAACACCTGAAATGTTACAAACTCTAAAAACAAGGAGACACACACAAGTAGCACAAGTACACAGTAGACCACAGACACCAAACCACCCCCTCAAGATCGCTAAAGAGACCCACCCACAAAAAACACAACATAAGTCCCCTGAACCAAACAGCAGAACCAGAGAAACAATACGCAAACCCAACCGTAGCACCTAGGAGTCTCGACCACCACCACCCCAGCACGAACAGTAGGCACAAAGATCTTAGTTCAATTGCGCACCATTATGTGATGTGCTGGAGACCAACAAAACACCCCAACCTCTACTGAAATAGAGAGTCTAATAGACGAAACGTTCCATAGTTATCAGTCCCATAGTAGATCGGCTTCCAACAGACACCCAAACGGCGTAGAGCCCCATAGGGGAGTGGTGGTCTGGAGGAGAGGAAGGGGAGAGGGAGAGAGTACACACCAACCAAAGAACAAAATCTGCACACGAACAACCCAGCTAGAAAAAACCCCCAGTTCAAAAAGAGATACAAACACACCAAAGAATTAAAGACCCAAAAAAAGAGCAATTCAAATTAATTCTGCATATAATTGCAAAAAATCCAAAAATTAACAAACAACCAACCAGATAATAAACGCGCGTGCCAGGGGCGACGTTGAACGCGTCATTATTCCGCGTGGAGTACAGCAGCAGAAAACACGAAAACGGCGCCTTGATGCCTTAAAAATAATGGCCGATGACATTGTAGACAAAAACAGGGGACAGCAAGGGCTCCAATGTGTCCCCCCACATATGCCAATATCTTTATGAACAAATTGAAAATGATTTTTTGTTTATTCCCATAAAAATTTAGACAAATTTGTGGTACGTGGGTGTAATGTATACCTAGATTATATTTTCTCATCTCGGCAGGTGATGAAGAGAGCTTCTCTACATATGTGGCAACCTAATGGCATCTTTTGCCACTATACTGTAGGCTTCATTTCTGTGAGGAGATAAAACATTGATACATTTCTGGGATACTATGATATGTAGACGAGGGCACAGACCTGAATTGATATATTTCAAAGGCAAATGACAGGAATAACCTGCTTCATTACAATAGTTATTCATCCCAATAGCACTATAAAAGGGTTACACTACAGCCAATTCTTGGGAGCTTGGGAATAATCAGTACACTGGGGAGCAGCCCCCACAGAGACAGATACAATGCAGAGGGAGTTCAAGAACAGTGGGTACCGACTACGCTTCTTCAAACAAAAAACGCCTTAAAAGCGGAACTTCCATTGAGGTCTTCATTTGTTGAGTGAAAGAGGTGGAACCATGGATCTACTAGGGATTATTCATCCCTTTCATCTTAGGTATATTACACTTAGTGGGCGCATTATTAAAAACATAATTCTTAAGCATTGGCATCTTCGCTTCTGACTATTCTCTTGCGAATCCCTAACTGCTAAATCTTTTTCATATAATAGAGGCACAAATCTCAGGGGTCACTGATAAAGGATCTAAGGGGAAAAATCTTAAATTACATACATACTACTATTTAACCATATATATCAATATATAATATATAAATATAATAATATATATGGCATGATTAACCAATATACAAAAAGAAATGGTTAAGGATATACATGCCGAAATACAAATATCAATCCCCAATATCAAAAAGCACCAAGCCCAAAAGCAATATTAAGAAATGCAAATAAAAACATCAATATGACAAGGTGTACATGATAGAATTAATATGTGAATCTGTATACTTGGCAGGCAATGCTCAAAATCAAATAAACTATTCACAAAAAGATACAATCCAATCATCATTCATTGATTTAAAATTAATTATATTTAAAAAAAAAACAAAGCAATCAACAGAATAAATTCCATCAATGAATTAATCCAATCTCAATCAATTACAATTCAAAATCAATTACCCAATTCAAATCCTAAAAACACACAAAGACTACATGCACCCAACAACAAGTTTAAATAGAGGTCTCTGAACGTTCATTACAAGGAGCGGCATACTAATCTTAAGAAAGAAACAACTTTGAAGACATAATTTGTACTTTAAGGCAGATTCGAAGTAAGAAAGGGGAAACAACGTTCCAGAGGGACGCTTTTTGTTTCTCTTGAGGTATAATTTACGATCTAGGCGCCGGCCAAAATATTACGAAATAAGCGGTCTTACTCAGATACCAGTCATTGGATGCGCACGGATTACTTCCAACCTTACCCTTAAGACGAGGGCAGCGAGAGTGTTATAAAATGCGCATTACTTAGTGTCATGGCTTCTTTTAAATACCGAAATTTACACCCGTAGTAAACACAGTAGCACAGTAGCACAGTAGCACAGTAGCACAGTAGCACAGTACTGTACACATTACAATTCATTAATTTCATTGCATATAATTGCAAAAATCCATAAAATTCAAACAAAGCAACCACGATAAACGCGCGTGCCTGGGGCGATTGACCGCGTTTATTCCGCGTGGAGTACAGCAGAAAACACGAAAACGGCGCCTTGATGCCTTAAAATAATGGCCGCTGCATCTGTAAGTACAAAAACAGGGGACAGCAATGGGCTCCAATGTCCCACCCACATATGCCAATATCTTTATGAACAAATTTGAAAATGATTTTGTTTATTCCCATAAAATATTTAGACAATTTGTGGTACGTGGGTATGATACCTAGATTATATCTTTCTCATCTCGGCAGGTGATGAAGAGAGCTTCTCTACATATGTGGCAAACCTTAATGGCTCTCTTTGCACTATACTGTAGGCTTCATTTCTGTGATGGATAAAACATTGATACATTTTCTGGATACTATGATATGTAGACGAGGGCACAGACCTGAATCTGATATATTTCAAAGGCAACTGACAGGAATAACCTGCTTCATTACAATAGTTATCATCCACATAGCACTATAAAAGGGTTACACTACAGCCAATTCTTGGGAGCTTGGTGAATAATCAGTACACCTGGGGAGGCCCCACAGAGACTAGATACAATGCAGAGGGAGTTCAAGAACAGTGGTTACCCGACTACGCTTCTTCAAACACAACGCCTAAAAGCGGATATTCCATTGAGGTCTTCATTGTTGAGTAGAAATGAGTGGAACCATGGATCTACTAGGGATTATTCAATCCCTTTCATCTCTAGGTATATTACACTTAGTGGGCGCATTAAAAACATAATTATTAAGCATTGGCATCTTCTTGCTTCTGACTATTCTCTTGCCGAATCCCTAACTGCTAAATCTCTTTTTTCATATAATAGAGGCACAAATCTCAGGGTTCACTTGATAAGAGATATCTAAGGGGAAAATCTTACATACATACATACATACATATTTAACATATATATCATATATAATATATATAATAATAATAATATATATGCATGATTAACCAATATACAAAGAAATGGTTAAGGATATACATGCCGAAATACAAATATCAATCCTAATATCAAACAGCACCAAGCCAAATCAATATCTAAGAAATGCAAATAAAAACACTCAATATGACAATGTGTACATGATAGAATTAATATGTGCATCATGTATACTTTGCCAGGCAATGCTCAAAATCAAATAAACTATTCCAAACAAGATACAAATCCAATCATTCATTTGATTTAATTAATTAATTAATTAAAACAAAAACAAAGCAACTCAACAGAATTAAATTACCATCAATGAATTAATCCAATCTCAAATCAATTACAATCAAAATCAATTACACAATTCAAATCCTAAAAACTAACCATTCTGAAAAATAATCTATGTCAAAGTAACCACCATCTGACTAAATCTAACTTCCAAAAATAAGCCTTTAAAATAACATTTGAAAAAATAAAATGTACATTACAAACACATTTTTACACAAAGCAGCAAATTACAATAAAAAAAAATCAAAACAAGGCAATCAAACATTAGGCAAACATGTTTTTATTATACCTGTATGTATGTCCATCTATCGTTTACATACATACATACATACAGGTGCAATAAAAGAGCATACAAAACAATTTAATAACATTAAAAATAAACATACAATACATCCAGTGACTGACCCTGTACATATGTATGTCCATAGTGACACACATAAATTCAGGGCCAATAAATGGACATAAAAAAAAATGGATCAGATGAAAAAAAATCAAAAAAACCTGTATAAGTAAAATAACATACATTTCTTTTGTTTACTTACCATTAGATGACCCACTCACCGAATCCCATTGAACCGGATGTCTCAAACAAATAATCCAACAACAGGAACCAGGTAACCATAAAAAAAACCCTTACAATCCCAAAGTGTCTGTGTCTTCTTTCTTCTATTTGTAATCCATAGCGGGGGTCTTCATCTGTGTCTTCTCTGTATTCTTCCGGGACTTCATTGGCCATGCCCTGCACTTCTTCTTCTTCGGGAGGTCCTTCCTCCTCTGCGTCCCGCGGGGATCACCCGGGGACCCCCGCAGGGTCAGCCGGGGACATCCGTGGGCCTGTTGTATGGATGGTGTGCCTGCAAAAAGGTCAACAAAGAAATTTTTTCTAAGTCCAGCTCCTTTTGCGTCTGCCTTTGTCAGGTGCGGTTTTAAGGCCGATTCACTTAGCGCTGCTAAGTGAATCTCAAGTACTGGCAAAAATCAGCGCATTTGACTGATCGGGCGCATTTTGCGCCAAGGGCTGAAAAAAGGCCTTTTAAGGGCGATAAAGCGTAGTTATCATTGCTTAGTGAATCACACTGCAGCCTTTATCGGGCTTAAAGGGTACTTTGCGCTCTTAAAGCCACTTATCGGAGCTTCGTGAATCGCCCCATTGACCCTGAAGATCAGTCAGTACATTGCTATGGATAGCATAATTTTTTTTTCAATTCCTTCTATAACCGTTCTGGAAACAATGAGGCTATCTAGGCTCTCCTAGAGGTTGGGAGCTGGGGGATAAATCTCTGTATAACATAGCCTGTTTGTAAGTATCTTTGGTATGCAAGGGGGGTAGTTAGACTAGTGTTACAGTAGGTGCATATTAACTTCTGTGTAGCCCTTAGAGGTCACCTAGCCATCTGGCCACTTGGGCTACTAAGTGGTTAATATACTAAGAAGTGCATAAAACATTATTTTATTAACTTTTATGTACTATTGTGGGAACTCATTTTGTCATACAATAAATCACACCTAACACCAGTTTTACATATGACTTAAATAATGTTACGGTATTTACCAGAATGAATCTTAACAGAGCTTAGTGCATAGGGTATGCTTATTATAATGACTCGTTTGCATATCATTTTTACTAATGGCCATTACAATTCATGCAATGCTTTAAATGGGTGTAAAATGGGGTTAACACTAGGTTATTCACTTTAGAGGATACAGTGATACTATTAACATAAAGTTAACGTACTCTAGATTAATGTCACATTAAATAGCCTCACAGCGCTTAGTGACTCCGGACATAAATGAATGAGAGCAGTGTACTACACTGTAGAAAGTAAAATTGGAATACTGTTAATTATTTTTAACAAAATGTTTCACCTGTCAACCATTAAAAAAAACTGGTCAATTTTGACAAATTCATGTCCATAAGTTTCTGGAAAGATTTGAAAGGTTTGGTTAACTACTATTTGCTATGTACATTCTTGACACTTCACATAAAACTTGTTAAATACATCAGTATTTGGTTAATACTACAAGGGACATGTGGATTAGAAAGAACATTTTTTATTTTGGTTATTTTAAATAAAGTTGCAATAAATTGTAGCACAAAAATCTATTTTGAATAAAAACATTTCTTCTGGGCAATGCTGAGAGTATAAGCAGGGATATTCACCTGAAAAAAGACACGGTTTATCATATTTGGCTTACTTGTTGGACTTTATAAAATGTTAGCTGGCTCTAAACATAGAAGTTCATTCATCAATGTGCAAGGGAAACCTGCCAAGGGAAGCCTACTCTTCCTGAGCTCAAAGTGGCAACACTCCAAAAGTGGCAGGAATCAAATGAATCATTTCCTGCTTTTAGTTCAAGATAAATAATCAAAATAGATTGTCTACATTCTGATCCAAAGGCATATCTTTTAAGAGCTTTTGAGAACCTTTCATTAAAGAAAAAAAAAATCAATAAACATTTCCATTATCCTAAACTCAGATTGGGATCTTCATTCCTGCAATAAAGAGCCTTTTGGGTTCTCTGCATGAAATTATATACGGTACAACTAATCATTTTATGGAAATGGAAATTGACATGTATTTTAGATTAGTAATCACTTTCAATTAAAGATATTGAAGGAGGAGTTTGGTGGTAAGAACATTTCCCTTGAACTGAGTGAACGCAGTTCAAATCCCTGTGTGATTTCTCATTGTCACAATGGGTTCTCTCATTGTGACCTTTATCTCGCAGTGCTACAAACATACAAATTAGATTGTAAGTTCTCCATAGTTTAGGCACTCAATGTATCTGCACAATTATGTACAGAACTTTGTGCCTGTGCTATATCACAAAATACTATTATTATTATTAATAACAATAACTAAATGTATCTCTTTTGCAACCCAATTCATCTTAATGACTAAACGTACCAAATCATAGTTGTGTGATAATGAGGAAAAAAAGATGTAATTCACAGTACATAAAGGAAAACCTACAGTATTTGGTGCAATAGAGGATTGCAGGATAGTCACATGAAGTAATATTGCATGTGATAGCATGTGTCGTCTGACCTTTCTGAAACATATATAAAAAGCTTGGAGAGCACCGCTGTCAAATAAATACAAAGTTTGACGACTTGCTATAAAAAAAAATGCAAGAAGATGTAAATAATGTTTTACATCTAAGAGAATGAAAAACAAGACCTCAAACATCAATAATTAGGGGTATACTTGTTTTTTTTACATTGAAAAAAAATTGTGAACAAATATTGTGGTATTTATGTGTTTATAATTCTACAGTATGTGTTGCTTATGTGAATTAGCCCATTCCAGAAGCTGAAAATGTCTGGACACCCAAGTTTAAACCAGTTCTCAAAAAGGCAGATGACTTCAAATACCCTAAAAACTTCTGAATACTTCACCCCCCCCCCACCCATTCTATGCCAGTGAGGCATGCTACGCATTCGTATACAGTGTCTTAGCAGGGCTGTTAGTATTGAAGGTGCCATAATATATTGCATGCCACAGTGTTCTTTATGCACTGTAGCAACTTTCTACGCTGTGCAGTCTCTTAACGTTAGTGAAAATAAGCAACAGCGAGTAGCCCCACAGGTTATACTGTGCATACTTATATGTAATCATATAGTCTGTTCGGATTCCTCTACATTGCTAAGACTGTGAACTCTGGGGTTGCAGGGACAAACTATCATATTAATTCAATTTAAGTCTGCAACATTTACATATGTATTAACAAATCCACGATGTAAACTTTCATTAGCTGAGAAGTCAAATATATGAGCACTTAGGGGTCTAAATATCCCCATAGAGCAAAGTGTGCTTTGACGTATGGCTCCATTTTTTTAGAGCAGAGCTGCAGCATACTGTATGTAAGAACAGTTACTCACATCTGATGCAGTATGTTAGACTTATGCCACTTCAGATATGGAGGATTTTGGGGAGACAAATAAAAGGAAAATAATGGCACCCAGAGGTACTAAATGGGATACATCTAATTCTATTGAAACGGAGAAAAGGTGATGCCCGCTCAGCCTCTATATATAGTATAAAGTGGATGGTGCACTAGGGAAAGAGAATTCTATATAGACAAAAACTTAAAGTCCTACCCTTAAGGAGAAGGGAGGAAGCGAGGAGAAAAAGGGGCCCTAGTAACATGCACTCTGCAACCACTTTATGTACTGTAAATAGCAATAGTAACAAATTTGAAGTCAGGTATAAATATACTTATGGAGAAAGTCCTTAACACACAGTTGTAAAATGAATAGCTTACAAATAGTTTATTAGGTCCTTAGACCAATGTAAAATAAACGGGACACTTGTACATAATACAGCACCTCCTTGTGACTTAGTGTATAGTAACAGCAGGAGGTTATAATACAACGAAATCTCACTGTAAACACTCAATACACAATAATGATGGATGCTAATTTAAATATACCCTTATCCAATATAGTAGCTACTGCAGTAGTAAACAAGGAGAGGGTACTCCTGATGACAATGCTGCAGATATAATTGTTACAAATATAGACGGGAAAGGAGCCACAGACAAACTGTCCACAATAACTCAGTGGAGATGCATAGACAGGCACTGATAAATAATGATGTATGCCCAACAAGGAACTGTAAAGGCTAGTCACTAGATACTTTATACACGTGAAGCAATATAGTGGATGGGCATTAATCAGAACTAAGTGGACACCGATGTAAGTACGTTCGTGGGTGCTTAGGAAGCCATCAATAGCCTAACACTAATGCAGCAATAAAGAAATACTAATGACCTAATGAGCAATATGTTTCTGGCCATGGGGAAAGGACAGGCGGGTAGGTGATTATAGCTAGTACACCCTAAAGTAAAATTAAACTGTTTGGAGTAGTGAGTTGTAGCTACACTCAACTACAGCTAATTTCTAAAAAATCAGGTGTATGGTGTAGCTAGTTTTAGTGGAGATATCGGCAGAAGCGACCTCCCTACATCTACCACTAAGAACCGTAATAGGTAATAGATGCTAATAAGTCATGTGTAACCCCGCTCTGTGGATCCTCATATAAAACCATACTGTGCTATGCCTGTCTATGCATCTCCACAGAGTTATTGTGGACAGTTTGTCTGTGGCTCCTCACTCCCTTTCCTGTCTATATTTGTAACAATTATATCTGCAGCATTGTCATCGAGAGTACCCTCTCCTTGTTTACTACTGCAGTAGCTACTATACTGGATAAGGGTATATTTAAATTAGCATCCATCATTATTGTGTATTGAGTGTTTACAGGGAGGTTTCGTTGCATTATAACCTCCTGCTGTTACTATACACTGAGTCACAAGGAGGCTCTGTATTATGTTCAAGTGTCCCGCCGTTTATTTTACATTGGCCTAAGGACCTAATAAACTATTTATAAGCTATTCATTTTACAACTGTGGGGACTTTCTCCATAAGTATATTTATACCTGACTTCAGATTTGTTACTATTGTTATTTACATTAAGTGGTTGCAGAGTGCATGTTATTAGGGACCCTTTTTCTCCTCGCTTCCTCCCTTAGGGTAGGACTTGGAGATTTTCTCTATATACATCTAATTCTAATATGGTTACCATGCAACTTATCCCCAACTTCTCCTATGGACTCTACAAGGCCAAATTGAAGTGAAGCTAGATTGACACAGGATAGAAATGCCCCAGTTTTTTACTAACATTGACATATAGTAGACCCCTTACGTGTGTTGATTGGCTTTAGTAGGCCAACTACAATGTCTGAGAAGGCCAGTAGGTCAACTACAAAAGTAAAACTATTGGAGACAAATTAGCTGAGAGGTAGAAAAAAAATTAACATTGTATTTGTATACACTATAATATCAAGTGGGGGAGACAGTATGACAAAATCATTGTATTTATTTACTTTTAGCATATTGTGTTTCTGGTTGGTCTTTGTAGTGTTGCTCTACAGTGGTTCTCAAACATCTTCTGTGAGAGACCAGATTTTTTACATGGAATCTGTATAATTTTCATATACAAATGAGTTGCACCTACTATGTGCAACTGCACTGGTTATTCATAAAACCTGGTGTGGTCTGGATCCCCAAGGAGAGGTTTAAGAATCTTTGTGGCCTAGTAAAATGTTTCAACTGAATAGCAATTATCATATTTGATTAGGTTTAAATGTATTCTATAACCTTGAGCATGCCCCATGTGGCTGATGTGTAAGACGTCATCATTTTTGCTATCAATGTCTCATCTAATCATTTATGTTAGCTATTATAGTTTTGTGTAACAGTATATTTATATATATACCTACATTCTGTAAAGTACATTGTTTATGTTTTCCACTAGACAAAATCTAAAAGCAGTATACTGTACGGATAAATATATTTTCTTTTCAATATACTGAACTGACATAAGATTACTAATGGTTCACTGGAACTACAAGCACTTTTTCCATTTGGAGCAAATTTGGAAAATGTTAAATTAGTTTATGTTGCCTTCCTGTCCATGACCACATAAAAAATTGCTCCATGAGTTAACTGGAAAAGCACTGATCTAGATGGACAGAAAATGATTTGTTATTCATTTCACTAACCATTTATTTATTTCCTTTTTATTTTTTTTAAGTTCTTTCCTTTTCCACTTAATATAAAAACAGACTGAATTAATAGAGTTCAACAAAACCTTGTTATTCACATGTATTTGGATAAGCAACAGTTCAGCTTAAAATGAATTCCATCTAATTAATTCTAGGTTCTTTGAAATGATCATAATCTAGATAATATAGGAACCATCTACAACCAACCATGGGCTACAGTATATAATATCCACCATGGACTTTATTCAATGTGTTGTCCGTTAAATTGAAAATACTGTGCAATAAACTGAAATGCCATTTCATTATTTAAATAAAGATTCTGTCTTACAATATTTCTGTGGATGTATGATAAAACAGGTAGAAAATATAATATTGATTTGTAATATACAATTATACAATATACAAATATACAATTTGTATTAATATAAATATGATGACTGTGAGTAAAATGCCATCCATCTGTACAATTCTAGTCCATATTTTCTTTTACCAAATCTATTTCATCCATCTATTGCTGTAATCCTCATTACCAAACAGAATCCAAAATGTTGGTAGAGGCAGATAAATGTTCAGTTTATAGTTATTGCAACTGACATTTCTTTACTGCAATGTACTTTTTTACTTTTATATAACTGTAATTTTAAAAGCCAACACTGTTGTTTTTTTTTCTTGTTTCTCAAATTTCTGTTTTAAATAAGCTACAGCAATAAATTTCACACCCAATAACACTGCCTGAGGAAAAATGAATCATTTGTGCTCTAAATGGAAAACCAAAGAACACAGAATACTGACTGAGAGTTTATTTTGTCAATGTATTTCATACACCATGTATAGTCCTCAGAATTACTTAGTATTCAAGAAATAAACACATTTCCGTTAGAAAAAAAAAATCTAAAACGGGTCTAATATTTTGATTTGAGGTGGAAAAAAAAACATATGCCCATCAAGTTCAACCTATGCAAAATGTAATTGGCTGAGATATTCATTTTACAATTATACTTATATTGATCGAGTAAAAAGGCACAACATTAAACCACAGTGAAACATTTGCCAATTGTCTCATAAGGGGAAAATAAATGCCTTCCCGACTCCAGTGATGTCTGTCAGATCCCCCCCCTCCACTCCCCTCAACCCAACCCAACCGATCATCATTTGTCCTATGTTTACCTTATTTGGTATTATACATTTCCCTTGTAAAAAGATGTTTATATTTTTCTTTATATCTTCTGTATAATAATAATAATTATAATAATAATTGTTTGTTCTTGTGTAGCACTACTAGTTTTACATAGCACTTTACAGAGACATTTTGCAGACACAGTCCCTGCCCTGCTGATCTTACAATCTATGTTTTTGGTGCCCGAAGCACAGGGAGATAAAGTGACTTGCCCAAGGTTACAATGAGCCAACACCGGAAATTGAACCAGGTTCCCCTGCTTCAAACTCAGTGCCAGTCAGTGTCTTTACTCACTGAGCCTCTTCTCACAGTCTCTATGTGTAGTACATTTCACATTTTAACTTGCCAAACTGTAAATAACTGTTTATTTTGCTGCTTTTGAAATCTCCTTTCTTCCAATTTAAGGAGATGACCCCTTGTCACTCATTTAGCTGTCCTAAACTTGGAAGTTCCTTGTATTGTCCTTGAATATATTTGCTATTTGTAATAATAACCCCTCTTACACGCCTCTTTTCTAATTAGATCATCCTAATTCGGATAGTTTTTCAGAGGTTCAATCCCTATTTTACATTTGGTGACTTCTCTACACTTTTTCCAGTTTCCAAATGTCTTTTTATGGAGCAGTGCCCCAAACTGTACTGAATATTCAAGGTTTGGTTTTACAAAGGAATTATATAGGGGCAAATGATGAGTTCTTCCTTTCCATCTTTGCCCCATTTACAGTATGCATGATAATATCCTCTTAGCTTTTGCAGATACTGTCTAACACTATTGCACTATTGTAAAGCCTGCAGTCTACAGGCACTCCTAAATTGTTTCAATCAATGGTTAACATAAATGTGTCATAGTCTGTTGGAAGCATACTTATTCTTGTTTCCGAAATGCATAACCTTGCATTAATACGTATTAAACCTTATTTGCCATTTACTTGCCCATGCTTTCCATTTTTCAAAATTCTACTGTAGAGAAATTACATCATACTCATATTTTACTACTACTGTACCTTACATAATTTACAGTTGGCAGCAAATATGGAGACTTTGCTCTTTATCCCTACACCAAAGTAAAACTCATAAAAAATAAGTCAAAAAGCAGTGCTCCCAGTACTTAGACTTGAGCTACTTCATTTACAACTTTAACCCAATTTAGTTGCCAATCCTTCAACCAGTTTGCAAATCAATTGCAAAGGATTCACCCATACAGTACAATTTTTAAACATTTTGTGCAATAACTTCTTGGACACTATATCGAAAGCGTTTGAATAATCGATGTTGACCTCATTAACTGCATTGCTTTGGTCTACTGTAAATTCCTACTTACAACCTCAAAGTTTAGTTTGGTAGAGACTATCCATCATAAATCCATGTTGACTATTACTAATAATTTTGTTATGCAAAACCTATTCCATACTAAATCTTCAAGTACAGCAGCTTTCACAATATTGATATCCAGCTAACAGGTCTGTAATGCTCTAATTGTGAACTAGCTTAATTTTTTTCCATTTGTTTTATTGCAACCTTGTAGTACAGAGCCTGTTGAAATGGCATCCTTGAATTTAAAATATAGCGAGATGGTTATAACTCATCTGAGCTTCTTAAAAACCCTTGGGTATATATCAGTTGGGCCAGGGGCTTTATTTTCTTTTAATTTATTAAGATGAATTTCCACTTATTTCTGTGTTAGCCAAATATGAGTTAAGGTTGTGGATTCCTCTTTCTGTTATATTTTATTTCAGGCAAATTAAATCTGCCGGCTCCTTATAACAAATCATTTTCTTACCAATCTGATACTGAAAGTGCAATCTATCCTCTTTCCTAATCTGCTAGCTAATAATGTACGTACGTAAATAGCTTTTAGGATTAATATTTTTTTTATTGCAATCCTTTTTCATTTGACATTTGTGCTAATCTGACTGACTGCCCTATTGAAACTTAATGCCTGCCTCTTCGTTTTAATGTTTTCACTTACCTGTTTATGTAGCCACATTGCTTTGGATTTGTTTATTTTACATTTATTACCCAATATTATTCACTGATAAGTGTATTCATATGTTTTAAACACTGCCCATTTATGCTCTGTTTTTTTCCTGCAAGAATTTACGACAAATGTATTAATTCTAGAATATTCCTTAATTGACTTAAATCTGCATTTTTAAAATTAAATCTGTGTTGATCCCAGATAATACTGTTTCTGTTTTTTCAAAGTTTCTCAAATGTTACTTCACTTGAATATTTATTATTTCTACAATGTTTCTACTGTAGATCCAGCAATGCCCCTTTCCTAGTACGTTTCTTAATCATTTGTATCATGTAATTGTCTTTTAGCACATATAAAAATGTGATATAATATATATGTAATATATAAATGTTTTAACATATCCAACAATATGTATCTAACAAGATGACAATCAAAATCATGTAATAAATAGATACAGTGTATAAAATAAGGTTGCAGAGTCCCAGTGGGAAATGAAGATTGATACACAAAGAACAAGGTTCAAGGAAAGACAACACCTTAGACCAGTGATTTCCAACCTTTTTTGTTTGGAGGAACACTTGAAGTATTTAGAAAAATCTCGGGGAACCCTATCTGGCTGACACATATTAGGTTCGACAGGGGTCAGTCACAACATGTCACACCTCACGAGCCACCTCTATTTCCCACCCTCTACCCATGTATTTCTTTCCCATCCATCTCACTAACTCTCCCCCCTCCTGCCTCGCATGTACAGTATTTATTGCTTACGTCTCACTCTTACTCCCTCTTTTCCTCACTCACTCCCTCCTGCCCCCTCTCTTCTCTCACTCTCGCTCCTACATTCCGTCAATTACCCCACTCTCACTCAATCCACCCTACAAAATACATACCAAAAAAAAACACCCCCATGGGGAGGGGGGGGGGGGGTCTGTGGTCCATAGGAGGAACCCCTGAGACTGCTTCAAGGAGCCCCAGAGTTCCACGGAATCCTGGTTGGGAATCACTGCCTTAGACTATAGAACCGCCACATTGCCACATTGATGACCCCTCTCTCCCTTGGGCTTCCCACTTTCTTACTCTAACCTCTTCTTTTGGCCTTCAACAGTGGACTGCAGCCAGCACCCACAAGGATGGCCACTAGTTAGACCTGGTTTTCACTAAAAACTTCTCTCTCTCCGATTTCTCCATTTCCTCTCTCTGACCATCACCTCATCTCATTCTCTCTATCTCGCTTCTCCCCTTCTCCACCTCCATCTACCCCCCGGTTCTGCAGAAACCTGCGCTCTATTCACTTACCTGACTTTGAGTCCACTTTACGCTCCTCCCTCTCCTCTCTCAGCTCTGCAACAGACCTTGACATCCTGGTCAGGAACTACAACTCTGCCTTGTCCTCCTCTCTTGATCTACATGCCCCGCTTTCTCTCTGCCGCCCTCGCCCTTCTAACCCTAGACCCTGGCTAAATTCCCACACACGCATGCTGCGTTCCTCCACTCGTTCCTCTGAACACCTCTGGAGGAAATCTCATACTCTCGCAGACTTCCTTCACTACAAATTTATGCTATCCTGTTTCAATTCTGCCCTCTCGCAAGCTAAACAAGCCCACTTTTCTTCACTAATCAACATGCACAAGTCTAACCCACACCGACTGTTCTCTGTCTTTGATACTCTACTCAAACCACCCTCAGCTGCCTCTCCTTCTTCCATCTCTGCTCAGGACTTTGCTGACTATTTTAAGGAAAAGGTGGAATCCATACGTCAGAACATCCCCTCTGTTTCTTCCTCCCATCCTACACCTCTTCCTAACTCTCCTCCTGCCTTCCTTGACTCTTTTTCCACTGTCTCAGAGGAGGATGTGTCGCTGTTGATCGCCTCTTCTCCCTCTACCACTTGCCCTCTTGACCCCATTCCCTCCCATCTCCTAAAACCTGTTGCTCCTACTATAATCCCTATGCTCACACACATTTTTAACTCCTTCCTCTGCTCTGGAACCTTTCCATCCTCCTTTTAACATGCAACAGTCATACCATTACTCAAAAACAGCAAGCTTGACCATACCTGTCTTTCTAACTATCGACCTGTCTCCCTCCTGCCTTATGCCTCTAAACTCCTTGAACGTCTTGTATTCTCTCGCTTGCTCCATTTTCTCAACACCTATTCTCTCCTAGACCCTCTACAATCTGGCTTCCGCACTGTTCACTCCACGGAAACAGCCCTCACTAAAATAACTGACGACCTCCATGCTGCCAAAGACAGAGGTCATTACACTCTGCTCATATTACTCGACCTCTGTGCAGCATTTGACACCATGGACCACCCTCTTCTCCTTCACATTCTCCATACTCTTGGTATTCGGAACAAAGCTCTATCCTGGATCTCATCCTACCTCTCCCATCGTACTTTCAGTGTCTCTTCTGCTAACACCTCCTCCTCCTCTATTGATCTCTCTGTGGGGGTACCCCAGGGCTCTGTCCTGGGACTCTTCTATTTTCTCTGTACACACTTTCTCTAGGTGACCTAATAACATATTTTGGGTTTAAATATCACCAGTATGCTGACGATACACAAATATACTTTTCAACGCCCGACCTTACACCTGCTGTACAAACCAAAGTTTCTGAATGTCTCTCTGCTATATCATCCTGGATGGCCCTCCACCGCCTTAAAGTCAACATGGCTAAAACAGAGCTCCTCATACTTCCTCCCAAACCTGGCCCTACTACCTACTTCCACATTACTGTTGGAACTACGATCATTCACCCAGTAGCCCAAGCACACTGCTTAGGGATCATCCTCGACTCCTCTCTCACATTCGCCCCTCACATTCAAAACATATCTAAAACCTGTCGCTTTTTCCTCCGCAATATAACAAAGATACGCCCTTTCCCCTGTTGCTCGACTGCTAAAACTCTGACTCAGGCCCTCATTCTCTCCCGTCTTGATTACTTTAACCTCCTGCTGTCCAGCCTTCCTGCCTCTCACCTGTCTCCCCTACAATCTATCCCAACCGCTGCTGCCAGAATCACTCTACTCTTTCCTAGATCTAGCTCAGCATCTCCCCTCATGAAATCCCTCTCCTGGCTTCTGATCAAATCCTGCATCTCACACTCCATTCTTCTCCTCACTTTTAAAGCTTTACACTCTTCTGCCCCTCCTTACATCTTAGCCCTAATTTCTCGTTATGCACCATCCAGACTCTTGCGTTCTTTTCAAGAATGTCTTCTTTCTACCCCCTTTGTATCTAAAGCCCTCTCCTGCCTTAAACTTTTTTCACTGACTGCCCCACACCTCTGGAATGTCTTTCCCCTCAGTACCCCACTAGCACCCTCTCTATCCATCTTTAAGACCCACCTTAAGACACACTTGCTTAAAGAAGCATATGAATAGCACTGTGGATATTCTGAACACATGATACATAAAGCTTGGCCCCCTGCAGACGCACTTACCAGAACTCCCTCCTACTGTCTCTGTACATTCTCCCTACCTACCAATTAGACTGTAAGCTCCTCGGGGCAGGGACTCCTCTTCCTTAATGTTACTTTTATGTCTAAAGCACTTATTCCCATGATCTGTTATTTATATTATCTGTTATTTATTTGATTACCACATGTATAACTACTGTGAAGCGCTATGTACATTAATGGCGCTATATAAATAAAGACATACAATACAATAAGACCGAATGAAGACTCCAAAGTAATCACACAATAATAAGGTTAGATAAGCTATTTATCACAGAGTGACCTGTACTTACACTACCGACACACTTTATCACACTGCGGCCAGATCCGCAAGCCGTGAGATTTCCCGGCTTGCTAGTGGCCGCCCCTCGGCGTGCCGCGCGTCACCGACGCGCGGTCACGCGTCATCGGGAGCCTGCGCCCCCTGCACGCGCGTCCAGGGCTCCCCGAGGGAGCCCTGGTGTCCCGCGATCGCGGGACGGCGGCAGGGGGTTCCGGGGGACCCGGCGGACCCGGCAGCGGTAGGGAGAGCGCCCCGATCGGAGGGCGCTCTTCCGCTGCTTCGGCGCGCGCCCGTCACCCTCCGGCGCGCGCCAGGATACTGCTGCGGCCAAGAACGGGCAAATGCTCGAATAAACTTGGCCGCAGCAGTATCTCGTACAAAAGACAGGAGGCAAAATTACCCTGTAAGGGACACATTCTCTCTTTTATGGAATATTTAATTGCATGGATCATCAACAATCTTTAAAGGCATACATTCTATCCATTGTGAGGGGACAACATATACAAGGTAACAATTTCAAGCTTTGTGGCACCCAGTATGACCAGAATGTATGTATTTCTTTATTTTCTTGTATTCACAACGTTTGCTTACAGTCTGTGTAAGTATTTCTGCGTATACAATGTTAATAGCATAACTTGACTGAACTCAATTCAAGATGATTTTTACTGAAAACTGACATACAGTCAAAGGTCCATGTTACCATTACATACTCCCCGAATTTAACACAGGACACATTTGTATATGACAGTGACATAACAAAATATGTATGGGTATGTTACAGTGCGGCCTGTAGGCGAGGTCAGTTAAGAGTTCACACAATGCATTTTTGGGTGGACCAAAATGTTGAGTGGTTTATTTCTCCAAAACACAACAAAACATTGCCACACTGTCCCTTTAAGGCAAAACACAAAACATAAAAATAAAGCCTACTCCATCTTGGGATACTTACTATACAGTACATACCCTAACTAGCTGCTGGCTAGCTAACCTAGTTACCAGCCATAAAACAATATCAGGGAACAATATATAAATTCCTTATCAATGTGTGCTGGTCTGGTGTCTCAGGTTTCTCCAGGCTAATGTCAGATGCAAGCAATGCAGTCCTGCTGCTCCCAGGAAGTCTCTTGCCTTATTTCTGTGCAAGCTTCTCTGTGGTGCGGAGCTTTGGGGTCCCCACTGTTCCCAGGCAGATCCCTCTGGTGAAAAGGAAGTCTGGATCGCTGTGGGCTCGAGCTCCGTTGTTGCTGGGTGTGAATCCCAGTGGGTCACAGGCCATCCTCTGTGACCCTCCTCTCTTGCAAAGCATGAACAGGAACTGTAACAGGGACTCCAGCAGGAACTCCAGCAGGGACTCCAGCAGGGACTCTGACAAGCAGTTACATCCTGCCTTTTAAACCCTGTTTAATCAGAAGTTCATTTCACACACCTCAGGCATGAAACCTGACACCCAGTGTGTAGTTTTCTGATCCTTGTAGAGGGAGTTAACTCCTTCACTCCCTTACAGGGTAAATGACACAATATTTTCCTGGTGCTTTTCTACAATATAGCTTTTGGATTTAAACATAATAATTTCCTACAGTTTGAAACAATTATTGATGTTGTTCAAAGTTCTACAGTATGTGCCCTACGGATCCATGAGCAATTATGAATTTGTTATAATGCAGAAACATGAGGCTTTTTAATGGATAAAACGATCACCCATGCATCTTCTTTATGCCTACTATAGAAGCACAGATGGAAGGAAGCACATACCTAAGAATACATTTAAGTCTGGGATTTGAGTGGAATATAGGAAGATTACACATAGGTTTATTTGTTGATAAGGGGACATTAAATATGAATAAAGTGATGAAGTGACTTTAGATATGAATATAGAGAAAGGTATGCGCTGTCATTTACTACTTAAGTAGATGTAATATGTTCACTATGGACCTTATTCTTTACGGTGTGATAAGTGCAGATTACATGCTATTGCTTGCAAAGCCTCATTGACTTTAATGGGGCTTTTCCTGCGATAGCACGTCATCTGCGCTCATCACACCTTACAGAATAAGGGCCTATGTGTATAACACAGATACTTTTATAGGCCCTTTCCTCTGTCACTCTACAGCAAAAATTCTAAAGTACTGTAGGCTCTCAGTGTTTCACATCTTGAATATTGTAACCTTGTACTGTCAGGTCTATAATCCCTTCACTCTCTCTTAAATGTGTCCTTACTTCTTTCCTGCTGAAAACCCTCTCTTGGCTTCCTATTACAGTAGGGGCTACACATCTGAGCTTTACTTGCAACTATTGCTTTACCTTCTCAGCTAACACAAGCAATTAGGCAATTTCAAGGATAGCAGTCCAGTTTTTAACTTTACTGGATTGCTTTATATACACATTACAAATGCTGGTGTGCTTATATTGGACACCAGTATCTGATCTACTGCCCTTGGTGCAATCACAGTTTTATTCTGTGTAACCGCTTGTACCTATATTTGAGTATTTCACTTATTCTTTTTATTTTGTTAGCTTGACATTATTGTATTAATATATCTAATACAAGTTAATTAATATAATTAATCTATTTTCACTGATTATGAGAGTGCAGCATACAATGCCCTCTTTCTCTTTGTTATTTACCATTTGTTCCTTCCTGTTTTGCACCTCATTTACCAGTATGTTATCACTACAGCTGAGCAAGGAGCGCTCTTTTGCTAACACTTACCTGTATAAAGAAAGGTAGAACAGAATACAAGTATAAAATAGGCTATAAATTTGTTTTTAAAATATCGTCTATTAAGCTGATTTAAAGATAAACCACAATATTCCCTTATCCTCAATTAAAAATGCATCCTTACTGTATTAATTGATTATAAATTATACTTTACTGAAGAACACACCCACACTAAACTAGGACTACTTTGAAACAGAAAGGTGCAAAAAAAGTTCTATGTAAAAGAACAGGAACGTGTACTGTATGCTTCTTTTTACTATAATTCCTAGTAATCGTAGTTTACATAAACTGCTATGTAGAAAACCATTTATGTTAAAAAAATATCTAGTCAGTCTACTTCATATAGAATTTTAAATAAAGGTGGATGTCTGAATCATAGGCTGCTTTAATTGATTTGACAATATACAGTATATATATATATGCTTTCAGGATATCCCTGCTTCAGCCCAGTTGGCTCAATCAGTGGCTCAATTTTTGACTGAGTCTTTGACTGAGCCACTGATTGAGCCACCTGGGCTGAAGCTGGGATATCCTGAGAAGCTGACCTGTTGAGTGTCTTGAGGACTGGAGTTGAACATCACTGCTGTATATCATCCTCCAAATTATATTGACAGTATCTTTAACACAGTGTATGAACATGATTAATGCCAAACTAATTATTCAGAAAACTTTGATACCTGGTGATATTGGGCGTCTGTGCCAGCTTTGGTTATTGGCACTGTAATCCTCCTTCTAGATGGATATTGGGCGGCTGTGCCAGCTTTGGCTATTGGCACTGTAATCCTCCTTCTAGATGGGGAGTTGTTAGCTGTGTTGGTGTGGTGGTACTTAGGGTGGGTGATGAGGGTAGCTGCCTTTGTCCAACATGGCATTTAGCCTTATTGGCATGCAAGGGAGGTACTTAGTATAGTGTAATGGTGTAATATATTGGCTCCTTTGCAGCCTGACATAGAATAATGTAATTATGTTTTAGTACATTACTCTATGGTAGCCCTGTGTTGTATTTGCGTGTGGGATTTTCGTGTTTTTCAGGAAATTGTGATAGTAACTATCCCTCCTGCGTTATCGCAAAACACGTATATGCAAATGAGGTAATTAACGCACATATGCATACATTATTCTTAGTGAATGTGTTAAATAAATTATAAAAATAATAATGCTGCATATTATCTCCAATATAATGATCTTTAGTGAATTTGGGCCTATATGTTTACATTTTTAAATTATTTATGTAAACGAGACCGCAATCACCTATATATATCTCTTATTTAGTGGATATGTTAGGTGCTTAGAGGGTTGAGATAGTTATTCACAGTGTTGATCAAAGAGATTTTGATAAGAAAGATTCCCCCTTTTATACAGCACTCAAAACACATATAATCAAGTGGTGGACAAAAAACCAATGGTCCTACAGATACGCTGCAAAATTGCTGAGAGGTATCCCAGAATCACGGTGGAAATCAAAAATAATAAAATTTTATTACGTCTACATAGACCATTAAAAACACAGATGCAGTATTAAAAATCCCTATATTGTAGTGGCTGGATATGAAAAATAATTATAGTGATAAGGTAAGTATCCTTGATGACTCAAAAACATTCATATCCTTACATCCAAGATATTAGCTATACCGAGACCGACTTGTATAAGGTAAGTGTCGCTAGCAGTATCAGTAGATATCAGAGATATCTGAATACCTGGGTATACACAGTAGGAAATACTTTATATGTCTCTGCAGAGTTGCGGCTGTGATTAACCCTGTAAATGCTCCTATTGCTTAACACTGTAAATAGCTATATGTATGTGCGGTATGCAGCAATTAAACCAGTGACACGCAGTTGGATATCAAATGGTAGCAAAGAAAAAGGTAAGAACTCTTTCTCTAATATAGCAACAGTATGTAAAGCATAGTATACAAAGTAGCAAATCAGCAAAAAACAAGAAAAGCCTCTGCTCGGTACAAGCCTGCTCCTGCATAGTTGTAGGATGTCACCACTCGAAGTGACGTCACTGACGTGACACCCTACGTTCCCGACGCACGTTTCACGTGTTCACCACGCTTCATCAGGGGGAGGAGGGACTGGAGTGTGATCCTCACGGTGATCATTAAATACTCCCAGAGGATCATCCCCCTCCATAAATAGGAGGAATCTGAACCAGTCGTGCCGGTCCAACCTGGAGGTAAGATGGACTACTGGCATCCAAAGTTAACCTCTAATGTGCCAACTGGATCTAATAACAAAACATGTTACTGGGAAGTGTAGATATGCTTCAAACCAACTTTTATGCCAACATGATGAGCGTTTATTAAAGATAATAAACAGTGTGTGTATGTTATTATTCATTGTCAGTTTGTTGTCCAAATTATGGTGGTAATTGTGTAGGAATGTTTCCTGCAATATATATAACCTGCCCAAAATGGTCAATGCAGGTCAGTTTAAAACAGATTCTACAATAGGATGTAGTATGTGTAATGTACAGGTGTAGGACTGTATAAGTGGTAGATTCTCCTATATCAGTTCTAATATACATCACTTCATTGTGTAATTATATTAACATATATCCTACACCTGTATTCACTTATATCCTATGTTTGCTGGCATCCAAAGTTAACCTCTAATGTGCCAAAATGATCTAATAAAACATGTTACTGGAAAGTATAGATATGCGTCAAACTATCTTTTATGCCAAAATGATGAATGTTGATTAAAGATAATATACAGTGTGTGTGTGTTATTATTCATTGTCAATTCTTTGTTCAAATTATGGTGGTAATTGTGTTGGAATGTTTCCTGCAATATATATA
>WSYH01004771.1:0-49998 GCA_036426205.1 Ascaphus truei | reverse complement strand
TTGAATATGTGTAACACGAAATGTGATTTACGGGCTGCTGAATAAAGTAATTGATACCTCTAACCTTACATTGTTAAAAGCATGCTGCAGTACCTTAACTTGGATGCAAAATAAAGCAGGCAGAAGCCTGAGGTTAATAAGCAGAATATACTTTTGCCTGATTGCTGTTTGTTGTATAATTGAACCCTAGAATACTGTGTGTCGGAACACCCAGACAGACGTTTCAGCAACTACAAAGAGGGGCGTTCTGTCACAGTGTGTAAACATATTGACATAGTTTGTCCAATTTTATTACAATAGCACTTATTAGTAGATTTTTCAATCCTTATTACAATCCAAAAATATCAAAATATAAGTAGAATCAGATGAACACAGAATAGATAGTACATAAGATTATGGATTTGTATAATGAAATGTCATGAATTTACAGTACATTATTATTAGGATTATTAATTTCTGTTTATTAGGAATATGGGTTTACAGTCCCAAATCCCGTATTCAATCCATACGGGATCCTATATATTCAAAGTAAAAATCCAACAAGAGTTCCCTTTTGTCCAGTACTTCCAACCTATTAACCACCCATATGTGTGTTTCATCTATTTCAAAATTCCTCTAAATTTTACATTTAGTAATATCTCCATATTTGCAGGTGGTAAAGTGTTGGGGATACGGGTGTGTGATCCTAAGTTTAAATCAACACCTAATATTGTTCTGCATTCTGGCCCTTAATTGCTCTGTGGGTACGTCCCACATATTTGCTTACCACATTTCCACAGTCCAATAGAATAGACTATGAGATTGGTAATGCAATTAATGACAGGATTTTATAATGTATGTTTTGTTCCTTATTAAAAGGATATCAAGTTGGATGGAGGCTCCAAAACAAGTACAGAGATACACTTCAAACATTTGAAAACATCTTTTTGGGAGACTAGGCCTCCATGGTATGTTGTTTATGATGTAAAAATGAGGCTTTCTGGATAACATAAATTGCAACTGTTTTAGCCCTTTTTTAAAGACGAAACGTGGGTCCCTCGTGTAGATTTTCTTCAGTAAGGCGTCTGCAGATAACACATTCCAATGTTTTTCACAGGTATACCCGAATTCGTGGGACTAGCCGAGCTCGAATAAAGTGTGTCGCCAGTGTATATGTAAGTTAATCATATTCTCAATAAGATATGGGTATGGGGTTCACACATTTCAGATCATATTCTTTACCAATATACAGAATTGAGGATGAATATCTATAGGTGTAAACATATTGACATAGTTATCCAATTTATACAATAGCACTTATTAGTATATTTTCATCATTATACAATCAATATATCAAATATAAGAAATGAATTTAGATGAAAATAGAATAGATATACATAAAGATTATGGATTTGTATATAATGATAATTCATGGATTTACAGTACATATTATTAGATATTAATTCTTTTATTTAAGATATAGGTTTAAGTCCCAATCCGTATTCAATCCATACGGGATCCTAGTATTCAAAGTAAAAATCCAAAAGAGTTCCCTTTTGTCCAGTAATTCCAACCTATTACCACCCCTAAATGGTGTTTCAATATGTTCAATTCCTCTAAATTTTAATTTAGTAATATAACTCTCCCACCCTTCTCTCTAACTCTCCCACCCATCTCTCTAACTCTCCCACCCTTCTCCCTAACTCCCCTCTCTCTTTCACTCTTCCCCTGATAGTGCTATGTTTGATTTTGGCAAGACCAGTAGCATAATTAAAATCAATACAGTAGGTTATCAATAAATCAATTCCCAAATAGGTACTATCTATAATAATATATGAAACATATTGTCGAATTTCCTTAAACAAGAAATGTAACTGCAAAGATATTGGGGCCTATACAGTAAACATCAAAAATAACTATTTTTGGTGCAAAATTGGCGCACAAAAACCTAATTTTAAATTGCACTTGTTTGTACCTACGTATTAGCCAGAAATGTTTAAATCTGAGCCATTATTATTAAAAATATGTTTTTTTTTTTCATTTGTTGGGGCCATAGAAAAGGTCTGCACTAGGTGTACAGATGTTAACGGTATGTACTAAAAAAGAATGTTTCAGTGCGTCCCTTCCAAAAAATTAAACGTGCATCAAAATGTTCCACTAGGTTGAACCTGGTATAACATCGTTACATAGTTATATAGTAGATGAGGTTGAAAAAAGACGTCCGTCCATCAAGTTCAACCCATGCTAAATTTAGACAACAGATATTTTATCATATATCTATAGTTATTGATCCAGAGGAAGGCAAACAAAAACCCCAGAGTCATATCATCCAATGATATCTCATAAGGGGAAAAATAAATTCCTTCCTGACTCCAAGAATTGGCAATCGGATTAATCCCTGGATCAACATCCTTCCCATGTACTTATTTGGTATATCCCTGTATACCTTTCCTATCTAAAAAGATGTCCAACCTTTTTTGAACAAATCTATTGTATCTGCCATCACAGTCTCCATGGGTAATGAATTCCACATTTTAACTGCCCTTACTGTAAAGAACCCTTTCCTTTGTTGCTGGTGAAATCTCCTTATAACCCTTTATATTATTACAGTATTGTAATAGTGTTAGCGCAGAATTACTGTAAGTTGCAATGCATCAACCAAAAACATATATGATGCATATACTCATTCATGTTTCAATATACTGTATCGGGTAAGGAAATTTATTATTTTCACAGAAGTTCTATTATAAATAATATTATACTAACTATTTATATTTACTAGCACTAGGTAATAAATAAAAAATGCACACAATTCTTTTTCAATTTTAATTGTATAAATCAGGTATTTAACAAGACGCAATGTGCCGCAATTTACTACAAACAATGAAATACAGTATGAATCCTTCATACATATGACACACATTTTATGAAGGTTTCTACTACTTTTCAGCACTAATGTTGATGCACCAAAATATTAAAATATGGACTTAGTACATACAGTAGGCCCTATCACGTTTTCAGTGCCAAAAATGGGTACTGTATCTCCCATATTGATCTGAATCCTTATTGCATGTGTTTATGGGAAAATCTTTTAAAAGGGGCAATCCAAACATTCTTTTTTACATGTATTTTTGTTTTCCCTCGATTGAAGAAGAGGATCTCCATTGCTAAACCTCATTCATTTTAGCTCCAGGGACTTCTTGCTTCCAGATATATTTACCTCTGTAGGTGCTGTCAAGTGCCGTAGCTGATGTGGCTGGGCTTTAAAGTTTAAAGCTCCCACATCACATGGGCCAATAGGAAGCCGAACCTGATGATGTCACAGCTTCCAATTGGCCCACAGGGAGCAAGAGCTTTCAACAGTGGCCATTACGTAATCCCTGGTAGCCGAGCAGAGTGGCTAGCAACACATACTACAGAGTTAAGTACTGTATTTCCAAAAGCAGGGGGTCCCCAAAGCTGAAATTAAACAAGATTCAGCTCTGAAGACCCGCTGCTCCAATCCTGCGTAAAAATTAAAAAAAAAAGGCTTGAATTGCCGCTTTAGTGCACAGTAGCTCTGTAATAGCATTAATATTAAATAGAGAATGGGTTTACTGTGCATTTGGAATTTTGTGTGTGAAAATATACAGATATTTAAAGGTTCCCTATTCTCTCTAGTGTAATATGCCTGCTCTATTAAGCGCCATCTCCTGAATACTCACTACAGATATAGCCAGGAAGACTTTACTCACTGCTGGGGGGAGCTGAAGGAATGTGACCATTCCCTGGCATTAATACTAATACCAGGGAGTAATACTAATGCTAAAGAGGGGCTTATTGACTATTGCCCCTGCCCTCACAGCAACCCCCAGGGCTTCACCTTCCCCAGAGCTGCAGTTAAAAGGTATGTTTTGTTTTTTTTGCCTCGAATCAGACGAATTTCAGTCTGCCTATATCTGTAGGTTAGTTATCTGGTCTTTTACACCCACTAATATCAATAATGCAATATTTAAAAGGAACAAATAAAATCCAATGCACAATAAGTGGCTGGAAAACGGTCACAAAATTGCAGCATAGTAAATTGTAACATATCGGTACAATAGGTAAGAAGATACGTCTTCAGATGAAATTAAAAGCTTAAACTGTCCTCATATTTCACAGCAAAATCCAAAAACTCCAAGCAAAACAGTAAGTAAATCACTTGCTAGGTGCCTTGGACTTTGAAATGTTGGCTCTGACATTAACCAACACACTTTGTTGTGATTTACCTGCTGTATTACTTTCTGTGCATGGATTTTGTTGATTTATGCTGAGGTCTGCAACACCTTAGAGCAGCAAAATACTTAAGTTTCCTTTAGGTCGCTCTGGAATTTTCCATTGAAATGTATAACCATACAATCAGATGGCTTGGATCTGTATCGTTTCTACAATAACAATAAATTGTGGCGACACAATTATTTATATTTTTACATACATCAAAGGCCTGATTAACGCAAGAGGGATCTCTACAACAATGGGGCATTGAAGTTTGATATTGGTAGATAAGGGAATGTTATTACATATACGTTGTCACTTTAAAGATAGTAGATATACAGTATGGAATCATTTCCCAGTAGTGGGTGTAGAGATCAATAGAGTAAAAATAATAAAAAAATATGTGTAGCACAAGGTAACCCTACATTGATAAGAAAGCCAGACATGATGGTTGTGTCTAAATGACTGTCAGTGCAGCAGAAGAGGACTGTGGCAGAGCGCAGCATGTATTGGGAGGTGGTCTTTTTTCCCCTGTAGCTCATGTTCACCCCCACCCCCAGACACAGATCGTGCCTCTAAGGTGTAGTGAGGGCTGGCTACATGTGTATGGTGGTGCATACCTGCTTGGAACAGGAGGGCCTGAGTCTCTTGCGTTGGTGTGGGGGATAACAGGGCCAGGCTTCTGGGGTATATGCCTCCATCTTCTCTAGCAACAGTGGTGGTACAGTGCCTCCATCTTCTGACGAGACCTATAGGGATAGGTTAAGATCCTCCCAGAAGAAGCCCTGGTCCCAGGGCGAGTGATCTTAAACTCCACACAGTCTTTTATAAAATAGCAGCACTCTTTATTGTCCTTGCACAATGATACAGCAACACTTCATGCACAGCGGCTCCCAGCAGTTCATATACAGCAGTGCACTCCAAATGTATAATTGCAGGCCTTTCCTCCTCTCCTCTCCTCCAGGCTGTACCCTAGCAGGGTGGGCTGGTTAGGGACTTCAATACCCCAACCCCCACCTCCAGGATATACTCTCTGGGTGAGGGTAGATCTCAGCCCTCACCCCCTCAGCATTGGGCCACGCACTACAGTGCTATCAGCTATAATCTGTATGGCTGAGTGTCTTTTCTCCTGTCTCCAGCACTCTCCACTCTCACGACTATCACATATTTCTCTCCACTGCAACAGACTGTCACAGAACTGAATTCTCCAACAGACTGACAGACTCTCAGGTAGAACTCTCAGACTCAACTCATCCTCCTTCCAGACTGACACAGACACACACAGGAGCAGCCCACTAAATAGATACAGCCCTGCCCCTTATGATGTCAGCAGGACCTCCCCTCTGTCTCAGGCCTGCCATGGAGTCAGGGGCCTACCTCTATCACAGCAAGGCAGGGCTTAGTGGGGGGAAAAACCATGATTACTACTGGCGCCTGCCCTTACCAGGGCTTACTCCAGTAGGAGAAGGATTGGTAGCCCACAAATTCTTACAGGGGCTACACCCCATTAAGCCCTTGTGTGCTAATGAGGCGTCATAGGCTCTCCTCAAATATGTGGTCTGGCAAAAACGATAAAACATTGCTAAGCAATGCCTTTGTTATGCAAGGAGTGCGGGTAGTTGGTGTAGCAATAGGGTGAAAGTATGAAGACTGCGTTCGTGCTCTCACACATTCAACTTAAAATGTAGACAGTACTCCCCTTGCTGATTGTTTGCAGGAGTATTACAAATACCCCCTTAAGAGATCTCCCGAAAGAGGTCTCCTAGCACGAAAGAAATGAAAGAGATTTCATGGGAATAATTTTTAGGGATAAGTATGAAAAGGATTGTATACAAGAAATCAAAAAGCATATAAAATCTAATACAATTAATTAGTACAAACATTAACACAAAGCAAATAACAACGCACAGTGTAATAACAGTGCAGTCAGCCAGCCACACAGAGACCTTGGTGTGTGTATAGCCGACGGGACAGACGTTATTTATTTCTGGAATCAGCCTCTGTCAGCAGAAGACGAAACCTCCCCTAAAAAAATCTCCTGGCTGACAGTGCTGCAACTGAGACGCATCACGTTTCGTAACCTCAAGTGACCTTTATGCGTACCGCACTAGCAGTGCATGGTGGGGTAGTGGTAGGGTGTTTTTGTGGTGTTTTTAAACCTTTGGTGTCTGAAGGCCTTTCTCTGCTATGCATTGGAAGACCATCCGGTATCAGAGGGTTCATATTAATTGTCTTCCATAGGTTAATGCAATGATTTGTGCATTACCATGTGGCAACCGTGTATTATACAGGTATTTACATGTTGATTTTTTGATGGTTATTCAGAAAATTGTTATAGTGACTATGACGTCAGGGGCAGCATAGCACTATAAATAAAGGTTAAGCCTGCATGCTGCCTATGACTGTCGAGATGGCAACCAGAAGTAAAGGGTTCTTCTTGCCATCCTTGGGTTAGAGAGTGCCCCAACACTAGCAATATGTAACTTATGTTGTCGTGTGTTTTATTACTGTATTTTGGGTTTATCCATGTGGCTGGACCAGTAACAATTTTTGGGTACCATGTACACAATGAGTAAGGGGGCTAGCTCGTGTGGGCTGGTGCTGTGTTCAGGGACAAAGGGGAGCTAGGGAAGGACGCCCCTGCCTGCTGGGAGAGTACATACTCCAAGGCCGGAGCATTGTTCTTTCCCCAAAAACTAGTTGTCTAACCCTGCAGGAGGCCTGAAACTGATCTTCTGGACCAGCATTTGTGCCACGCCTCATCCCCATTGGTCAGTTCTAATTTATCACAATCCCCAACCCCAGCCCCTCTGGGCTGTTCTTCGGCACTGGCCACCTTTCTGGATTGGCCTTTCCAGATGCCCCCTTCACTCCAGAATGGCTCAGAAGTAAAAGGAACACAGCTGATTTGGAATCATGGAGAACTGGTTGCTGACCAATGGAGCCCGGGAAACTATACAAGCCGACACTGATCCCAGCTCCACAGATGTTCCAGGCTGGTCTCGTGGCTAGGGACCATCCTATCATTGGATTGTATAGACCCAGAGCGGTCTCCCCTTCTGACTGGGAAATTGGAATTCGACAAGAACTTTCTGTTGTGGCATCCCTGATAAGCTAGCTTCGGCAGCACCCTTCACCACTGTAATGAGCCAAGAGTCCTCCGTAAATACCTGTTTTGTAGGCATAATGGTGTGCTTTTTGGGCACATTGCTTACTGTTTGCTCTAGCCGAATAACCTAATGTTTATTAACCTCTGTGTTCTGCCTGGTAATTGCAATCCCAAGTAGTCTGGTCAACCCCAACTATGACAGAGACTTGGCGTTTTTTTAAATTACTGACAAAAAGCCATATGCAAATTAGTTTTTTGTTGCACTGTTTTAGTGCATATTTAATTGTTAGTAAATACTGTGTTAAATCAGTAAAAAATATAGGGGATATTTTTTAAGAAACGCGGAATATAATAATCAATTTAAAATGTTTTATTGAATACAGGCCTCAATAGCATGGGAGCTGTAAAATCTCTATAGCCTGACTTTAGATGCCTGCAGCTAGTTAATAACCATACAAGCAGTCCTCGGTTATCCAACAGAATCCGTTCTGGGAGTAGCGTTGGATAGTGAAACCGTTGTAAAGTGAGTCCCATGTTAATCAGTGGCGGTTAGCGTGGGATAACGCATTCCAGCGTTGGAAAACGGTCCATACGGTTGCGTTGGATATGCCATTCGTTGTAAAGTAAAACGTTGGATAGCGAGGACTACCTGTACATACCATCCTCACTGCCCTTTTGTATCCATCATCCATGACTAACCCTAGCATGTAACCTTAATAGTTTAGTACTTCTAACACTAAAAACTGCATATGCTGCACGCCCTTAAGAATGCTTAATCCAGTCATAAATAATACACTACTTGCTGGCTGTGTGTTTCCAACAGCTGTCTGCAGTGTCTCACTATGTACTGTAATCTGGATTTAATTAACAGATTTAGCGTACATTTGTGAATGCGTTTACTTAAAAGGCTTCCCTGAATCTTTTCAACATCCACAGAATTGGTCTGCATCAGAAAGTGTTTATTGGCTGTTCATTAGCCTTTCAAATGTGTATTATGAAGTGGTCTCCCACTTCTATAGAATACAGTTGATTGATTACATGTCATATCGGGAACAAAGTACAGGGAGACGTACACAGATAGACACTGGGAGCACCTTGTGTTTCTGCCAGACAGCATTTACTGTATGTAGTGTATTCTGATTAATATTCTTCCCTTTTTGCCCGAGGTGATTGATTGAACCGTTAGGTGATTGACTAGAGGAAAAACGGGTATTTTATGGGGGTGTTCTGTATCTTGCCCCGGTGCAGCAATTAAAAATGTAGAGTTGTAAAATTGTTGGTACTTTATACAGTTTCACACCTTTATTATGTCCCTTTCCCCCCGCCACTTCTGGGATGGTCTCAGGGCTTCACTTTTCTAATACAGTAGTCAAAGGTATAGCTATTTAATGAGCTTAATTTCAGTGCCCTGCTAAATGTATCAGCTTTAATGGAATAGTATTAGGTCAAAATAATGGAAGATATATATATACACGTTTTAAGTTATGGTGGGTGAAAAAGGCAACAAGAAACCTCCACCGTATTGCATATAGCAAATAAAAAAAGCACTTGTGAGCACATTCAAATGTCTTAGGCAGGTCTGCAGCTCTGCATTTCACCATTATCCCCAGCATACAGTGCTTCCACTGCAGCAAGGGATTCTGGGAAATGACATGCAAATGAGCACACAATGTGTCATCTTTTGTCTGAAAAACCATGGTTACATGGAGCCCATATAAGCTAATGCTTACTGTTAACACAGCTTTAAAGCTCAGCATGGAAATCAGATGCAAAGTCAGAGAAACCATTCACAGACATGTTTCAACCTTAATAGGTATCATCAGTGTGAAGTTGGTTGTACTGCTGGCTTTGCATTTTCAAGACTGTAGGGTTTACCATCACGTTTTATATGGGCTCCATGTAACAATGGTTTTTAAGGCAAAAGGTGACATGGTGTCCTCCTAGCTATATCACAAACAATACATTTGGGTGCACTGTCGATCTGCAACATATGCAAAACGTAATATATCAAAAGTGGCGCTCTATTATAAGCTTTAAACACGTGTTAATCCAATATTAATATATAAACCATAAATTAAATAAATATAGGTGATACAAACAAATCCTTTGAATGCTGCTGTGACCCAGTGCAGGACTGCTCTCTCAATCCCAGGTGAATATGGCGACGTGGTGATCAAAGGGAAGCGCAAACATGTGGAGATATAAAAAATAAAACTGATGGTGCAGTATTGTGACAAATGGATAAGTATTCTTCTTTAGGTCTGCTGGTAATTATACTCACAAATGTGAGGATGATACTGTGTACATAAAGGTATCTTTGGGTATATCTCTGCAGTGATGATAAGCTGGCTGAAGCCTTGGTGTGGGAATGTATTCCTTAAATGGTTAAACACAGAAAAGCCAACATAGCGCGATCTGTTTAAAAACTGTATTAAAGTGGTTAAAAATATAACAATACACTCACATGATGTATGCTATTTAAAAGCGTAAGTGTTGATCCTATCAGTAGATATGTTAGGGTATATAATCTAGTCACAGTATCATCACCAACACTCCTGAAGAAATCCTAAGGGAAGAAACGCGTAGAGTGAAGGTGATTCACAGCCAGCCTGCCAAACCGGAACTCCAGAAGTCTCACTGACGTCACATCCGCCCTGCTGGAACGCAGGAGTGAGACGCACGCTGAGAAGAGAGAAGGAAAAACTGCACCAAGACACCGGAGGCGAGATCCATTGCGTATCTAAATGCTTTTAAATAGCATATATCATGTGAGTGTATTGTTATATTTTTAACCACTTTAATACAGTTTTTAAACAGATCGCGCTATGTTGGCTTTTCTGTGTTTAACCATTTAAGGAATACATTCCCACACCGAGGCTCCAGCCAGCTTATCACTGCAGACATATACCCAAAGATACCTTTATGTACACAGTATCATCCTCACATTTGTGAGTATAATTACCAGCAGACCTAAAGAAGAATACTTATCCATTTGTCACAATACTGCACCATCAGTTTTATTTTTTATATCTCCACATGTTTGCGCTTCCCTTTGATCTGCAACATATGCAGGAACATAATAGAAAGCAATGGATAGACACTCGCAATTAGAGATGTGCAAATGATTCGCCGACATTCGACTTCACCGTGAATATGGCATTTACAAGCATGCTGGATTATTTGCAGCTCACTCTCCAATACGGCACATTTGGTTATTTAATAAAAATACATACACACACGCGTGTGTAAAATATTTGCCCATGGCACCACTCAGAAAGGTGTGAAAGTCTGCCTTAGGGGGTACTGTATTTGTGTGGACATTCGCAGCCGAATATCGAATATTCATTTTTACGTTCACCGATCACATGCTGTCATGACATTTGAATAAAGGGAAGGCAAAGTGAAAACGATGGCGGGTTTAGGTGCATTCGCTTCACATTTCTCCTTGTCCAATTAGAAGTCGAATATTCGGCCGCAAATTGGCTTTTGTTAAAACATCGCAAAGAATTTGCGGATCGAATTTTGACACACTTGCCCATTTCTACTCACAATAGAGTGATAAATATTTAATATCTACGTTTTGGTACCCATTAGGATCTTCCTCAAGACCAAGACTGGTCCCAACGTAGATAAATGTTCATCCCTTTATTGTGAGTGCCTGTCCATTATTTTTCGATGTACAGTATGTATATAATATAATGTACATAATATCACGTTCCCCTAGTTGTGTGATTAATACTAAATGAGTAAGTTACTGTATATACAAATGTTCACATACCGTTTATATAATATATAAAATGTTGGTGAAGTGTTTATGGAAAAGAACACACAAGTACATATATGTATATATTCTGTTTGATTTACTAAAATAATAATAATAATAATAATAATAATAATAATAATAATAATAATAATAATAATATTGTGCTCTCACTACATAAAATACAAGACTGCATTTACTAGTCTCTTTGTAAATTTGAGATGTGTAGAACATTTTAATACTTTTTCTATTCATTTTACCATTACATGTCTCAGCCTGTACAGTAGGGGCTAACGCTAAATATCTTTTAAGTAAAACCCCCTTTTGAGTCATCAATGCTAACAATTGCCTTAGTGCCCAAACTTCCTTTCCTCTGTATGAGAATAAGTGTGAAGCTCTCATGCTGTGAGGACTGATCCAATGAATGGGCATTTGGGAGGTCAATCAGAGACAGACTTTAAGTCATCATAGGAATGAGGAGTATGAATTGTGAAGGAATGCTAATTTACTTAACAGAGAATTAACCCTCTTTTACGTCAGCCTCATTTTGCAACATTCTCATATTATGACAGTGCTGCATTTTAAATATGACTCCTTGCTCCCTTTCAATTAAACACTATCCTCTGTTCAGCAAGGGAAGGGAAGGAAGTCAACTGCAGTGACAGTTCTGTAAAGTTCCAGTATTATATATTATATATGGTGTAAGTATTTTAGACAGTGATGTGTATGAGTAAGAAACAAATCCATAACAATTTATTATGTGTAAGCCGCATTTAAAAGGAAAAAAAAGCTTTCCGTTGAGTACATTCAGTACTTACAGTATAAAGAAATGTGTTCTACTTTTATCTCCTTTAAATCGTTTGCTAAAAATACATTGTTAAAAAGTGTCTCTTTCAAAACAGAGCCGAGGTTGACATTACTATATATAAGTACAACCAAAGAGTTAAGTAGGTGACTAAATCTATCATTTGTTTTGGACTGTACTGAAAACATTTAAAATACTTGATATTTTGGCCTCCTACCAAAAATTATTTTAAAGATTATGTAACTGGCCATTCTAAACATCTATGAGAACTTGAAAAGCGGTGTGCTTTTCCCCCTGTCAAATTCATTTGGCACAGTGCAGTTCTGTTCCGCAAATATAACCCAGGAACGGTGCCATTTCCACAGAGCAGTAATGGTTTTCAATGTTACACATGTAGATGCCTGTGTATTGGATTCCCTGGATTTTTGTGTCATAAAGCAAAAAGAATGTATATTAATCATATACATATAAAAATGTGGAGGTCAAACAGATGGAGTGGAAGCGAGGCTTTATAACTCCCCCATTGGCACAGAGAGAACCTACCATTAGACTACTGCCGGGCAGTTGTATGGGACTGTATTTATCATGTAGCTTATGCTGCAGTACTTTCTCATTCAGTTTCACCTCTTTTATGCCCATTCACACAAAACGAATATTGTGAGTAAAAAAAAGTGACCCAAACCCTCCACCGTACAGTGTAGAGCAAATAAAAAGATACCACTTGTGAGCATATTCACGTCTCAGATGTCTCAGCTATTCCCCATTATCTCTTAGTATGAGATGAGATGAGACTCTTGCTTAGTTTCAGTTTTTTTTTCTTCATTTCCCTGATGGCATTGATGTGGTTCTATGCTTATTTCTCACTCTGTTTATATATATATTTTGTGACCAGGCGCCCTCTTTGTCTGTGCTCTGAACCTCTCTCAGGCAGAGAGGAATCAGTGAAGTCAGGCCCGTCCCTGGCCATAAGTAGGTAATGCATTGCCCAGGGGCGGCAGGTCTCAGGGGGCGGCAAGAGGGAGAAGGTAACAACACTGTTTCTTTCCTTTTATTTATTATTTTAATACATGTAGGATTGAAGCAGGAGACCTGTTAATTTCAGCTCTGGTGACCCCCTGCTGCCAGAGATACTTACTTCCTTAGGGGGTGCTGGTCTCCCAGCTTAGGTTTAAAGCCCTGTCACATGGGCCAATAGGAATCCACATATGACATCACGGCTCCATCTAAACCAGAGCCGAGGTACCGGCACCCAATAAGGAGGTAAGTAACTCAGGAAGCAGGGGGTCCCGGAACTGAAATTAACAGGGTTCAGACCCCCTGCTTCCTACCTACAGGGGATTTTTTTTGTCCTGGGACGGGGAGGCGGCGTCCTTACTAGTGCTTGCCTAAGGGTGGCATATACCCTTGGGATGGGCCTGATACTTTCTCAGGGCAGAGTGTGTAGCGTTTCATGAGGTTTTTTTTAAAGTACAGGGCTCCTGTCCTTAGTTGACAGAAATAGGGCGTTGACCCTTTAACTGAACAAACAAAACCACAGAATAAAAGTCTAGCTCCCACTGGAGCTCTGACTAACCTATTGGCTGGTTATTACTCATCAGCCCGGTGTTTAACGGGACACCCAAGTTCTGATAACTTGAAGCTGGGGGGCACACAACATAGAGCACCCTGCTTTAAAAATGTCCCAGTTCACTGAAGTCCTATGTGGAGGCATCTTCTCCCTGTTGGCAACAGCTTACTTCCAGCAAGCAGCCTTGTTTCTCTGGTCTGTCTCTGCCTAGTGAAAACGCAAGTCTTGTAAGCAGAGTCTCACTCTACCCGGTGCTCAGGGTTGCAAGGATTACCCCTTTTATTATTACTCACCAGCCCAGTGTTTAAAACTGAACTAACACCCCAGTTCTGCTACCTTGGAGCTGGGTTCACAAATTATAGAGTGTCCTGTTTTCAAAATGTCCCTGTTCACTGGAGTCCTGTGCACCGACTGATTCCTTATCCACTGGTGCCCAGTTGGCAACCTCTTACTCTTAGCCTGCAGTCTTGTTTCCCTGTTCTCTCTCTGCCTTTGGAAAAGCAGGTATTCTAAACAGACTCTGACTCTACCCCGGTTGCAGCCAATTAGCCAAGTGTACAAGGATTAACCCTCCCACTGCTGTAACCAGGAATAGGGGCCTCAGACATCCTTCCACTCATGTAAACGTTCTCTCCTCTCTCCCCTCTCCCCCCTCTCCCCCTTTCCCCTCACTTCCCCCTCTCTCCTCTCCCCTCTCTTTCCAGACAAGTGCGAGGAAGACACCAATGGTATGATATAGATATGTATTGTTTCTGTCAATTATCAGAAGTCAGTGTGTGTGATACTTACCATACTTTTGATTGACAGAAACAATACAAAACAATATTAAACGATTGGTGTCCTCCATGCTAGAGCCCCAGACAAGGGGGGAGAGCCGGGAGAGTCCTGGTGGCTGTGGGGGGGCTGGTGGCCGGACAAAGCAGACCCTTGATCCTGGGTCTTCTCCAGCTGCAGCTCGTCTCAGGGAGGTGCTCCACTCCCACTCTGCAGCGTTTTTTATGTTGGGAAAGACAAGTTCAGGGAGCAGGGCCACCAATAGATTCTCTGAGGCCCAGGACTAGAGTTACGACCGAGGGCCACCCCTCCTCCCCCACCACCCGTGTCAGCGGTCTTGCGAGTCCCCCCATTTCACACCTTTCAAGCCCCCTTCTCTATTCCTCCCCCCTCTACTCATGTATTTCTCTCCCCCTCTCATTCTTACCCCCTCTCTTCCTCACTCCCACATCACTCCCTCTCTTACCCCCCTCCATCAATTACCTCACTCTCACTCAATCCCGCTTCCTCAATCCCCCCTCCTCACACTCATTCCCTCTTCCCCTCCCTGGCCACCCACACAATCCCAGCCACAAGAATTACATCACCCCAAATACATACAACCACCCCTCCCAAATACATAGAACCCCCACCCTCAAATACATACAACCCCCCACCCTCCAATTACATACAACACCACTCCCACACCCCCAAATACATACACAAAAAGTCCTATAGACTTGCCTACCTTGGAGGTGGTCTCAGGTCGCCGGGCACTGGCTCTCACCAGCAACAGGGCTGACTCACTGACACTAACACTTTTCCACACCGAGCCTCTCACACCGTTGTGCACTGGGCCTCTCTCTCATGCCGGTGAACACCGGAAGCTGGGCCCGTGGCGCGTTAACGTCAGAGGCTCTGCATGGGACAATGTTCGTGTCAATAAAGGGAGACAGCTAGGGAGAGCCGGGCCCGACGGGAACAAGAGGTCCGCAGGGGGCCAAGAAATTGACCATGGCCAGACGTCAGGCCCAACTGCTTTGTCCGGCTGGGGCCCCACAGGCATCGGGCCTGGGACACTTGTCCCAGCTCTCTGCCCGTTGGTGAAAATGTCTAGGACTACCCTTACATTGGAATGTTAAAAATCCAGAAAACAAATCTGTTTGAACTGAATTTAATGTCACTTTGAGCATTGCCTTTTTCACTGATAACACAAAGATTGCATTATTGCACTTTCATATCGCTTTTGTTGTTTTTAGATATACATAGTTATATAGTTACATAGTAGACGAGGATGAAAAAAGACGTAGGTCCATCAAGTTCAACCTATATTAAATTTAGACAACAGATACTTTATCCTATATCTATTCTTACTTATTAATCCAGAGGAAGGCAAACAAAAAACCCCAGTGTCATATCATCCAATGATACCTCATAAGGGCAAAAATAAATTCCTTCCTGACTCCAAGAATTGGCAATCGGATTAATCCCTGGATCAACATCCTTCCCATGTATACTTATTTGGTATATCCCTGTATATCTTTCCTATCTAAAAAGATGCCCAACCTTTTTTGAACAAATCTATTGTATCTTCCATCACAGTCTCAATGGGTAATTAATTCCACATTTTAACTGCCCTTACTGTAAAGAACCCTTTCCTTTGTTGCTGGTGAAATATCCTTTCCTTCAACCTTAAGGGATGGCCCCGAGTCCATTGTACTTCCCGTGAGATGAATAGTTCTTTTGAAAGCTCATTGTATTGTCCCTGAATATATTTGTATATAGTTATCATATCCCCTCTTAGACGCCACTTTTCTAATGTAAATAAATCTAATTTAGCTAGCCTCTCCTCAGAAGTTAGAATGTCCATCCCCTTTATTAATCTGGTGGCTCTTCTCTGCACTCTCTCTAGTTCCATAATGTCTTTTCTTAGGATTGGTGCCCAAAATTGTACCCCATATTCAAGGTGTGGTCTTACTAATGCTTTGTAAAGGGGCATAATTATGTTTACTTCCCTTCCATCCATTGCCCGTTTGATGCAAGATAAGATCTTGTTTGCCTTTGCAGCTACTGCATGACATTGGGCACTATTGCTAAGCCTGCTGTCTACAAGCACTCCGAAATCCTTCTCCATCATGGATTCCCCCAATATATCTCCATTTAATTTGTAAATCGCCTTTTCATTCTTGCATCCCAAATGCATAACCTTACATTTATCTGTATTAAACCTCATCTGCCATTTACCTGCCCACGTTTCCAGTCTCTCCAAGTCCTTCTGAAGAGAAATTACATCCTGCTCTGATTCTATTACCTTACACAATTTAGTATCATCAGCAAAGATGGAGACTTTGCTCTCGATCCCAACCTCAAGGTCATTTATAAACAAGTTAAAAAGCAGGGGTCCCAGTACCGATCCCTGAGGTACTCCACTCACGACTTTAGCCCAACCTGTAAAAGTTCCATTTATGACAACCCTCTGTTGTCTGTCCTTTAACCAGTTTTCAATCCAGGTGCATATATTATTACTGAGTCCAATTTTCTTTATTTTGCTCACCAACCTCTTGTGTGAAACCGTATCAAAAGCCTTTGCAAAATCTAAGTAGACCACATCAACTGCATTACCCTGGTCTAAATTCCTACTTACCTCCTCAAAGAAACAAATAAGGTTAGTTTGGCAAGATCTATCCTTCATAAATCCATGCTGACTATTACTAATAATTTTGTTTTCCATTAGGTATTCCTGAATATTATCCCGTATTAAACCTTCAAGTAGTTTCCCTACTATTGAAGTCAGGCTTACAGGTCTGTAATTTCCCGGTTGTGATCTTGCTCCCACATCTGCTTTACGCCAATCTTGTGGTACTGAGCCTGTGGAAATGGAGTCCTTGAATATTAAATATAATGGTTTTGCTATTACTGAGCATAACTCCTTGAGAACTCTTGGATGTATGCCATCGGGGCCAGATGCCTTATTTACTTTAATTTTTTCAAGTCGCTTATGAACTTCTTCCTCAGTTAACCAATTGTTCATTAATATGGAGGTTGTGGCTTCCTCCTGCGGCACTACTATTAAACTTCATTCTTCCCTGGTAAACACAGAGGCAAATAATTTGTTTAATACCTCAGCTTTACTCTTATCTCCAATAATCTGGCTACCCATCTCACACTGAAAGGGTCCTATATTTTCTTTTGTCATTTTTTGTTATTAAGGTACTTAAAGAACTTTTTTGGGTTGACCTTACTTTCTATTGCAATCCTTTTTTCATTATCCATTTTTGCTAATTTGATTGTTTTTTGCAATTTTTGTTATATTCCTTATAATTCTGATATGATGTCTCTGTCCCTTCTGACTTAAAGAATCTAAACGCCTTCCTCTTCTTGTCCATTTCCTCCCCTACCTGTTTATTTAGCCACATTGGTTTTGACTTATTTCTTTTATACTTATTACCCAAGGGTATACACTGATAAGTGTGCTTTTCTAACAATGTTTTAAAGACTGCCCATTTATCTTCTACATTTTTCCCCGCAAAAACATAATCCCATTGTATTACTACTAGATTATACCTCAGTTTATTAAAATCTGCCTTTCTAAAGTTTAAAGTCTTTGTTGAACCCAAGTAATCTGTTTTTTGATAATTTATTTCAAATGAGACCATGTTATGATCACTGTTACCCAAATGTTCCAGGACTTGAATATTTGTTATTACTTCTACATTGTTTGATATGACCAAATCCAGAAATGCCCCTCTCCTGGTTGGTTCATCAATAATTTGGGTCATATAATTGTCTTTATGCACCCCCAAAAACCTGTTTCCTTTTGTTGTAACGCTAATCTCATTGCCCCGGTCTATGTCTGGATAATTAAAATCCCCCATTATGCAAACATGACCCAGTTTTGATGCCTTCTCCATTTGCAAAAGTATTTTAGCTTCCTCAATCTCACAGATATTTGGTGGTTTATAGCATATTCCCACAAACATTTTCTTTATACTTTTACCTCCACTGCTAATTTCTATCCACAAAGTCTCTACATTTTCATCATTCCCTTCATAGACATCATCCCTTATAATAGGTTTTAGATCCGGTTTAACATATAAACATACTCCACCTCCACTTCTATTTGTTTGATCCTTCCGAAAAAGAGAATAACGCTCTAAATTAACTGTCCAGTCATGAGTTTCATCCCACCATGTTTCAGTAATGCCTATGATATCATACTGCTCCCTTGCAGCTATTAATTTAAGCTCCCCCATTTTATCTGTCAGGCTTCTTGCATTAGCAAGCATGCATTTAATTTATTTTTCAGCCTGTGCTATTATCTTATCTGCTCCTTCCTTTCTGCTCCCACTTGGTTTAGTCTTTAGAAGTTTTCTAGTATTATCTGTATTTACTATGGGTGTCTCACTGCTTGTCAAACTTGCACTTGCCCTCATTCTACCTCCATACCACCTTGTATTCGCATCTATTCCATTTAGTTCATTATCTGTTTCATTTCCCTCCCCCCATCCTAGTTTAAAATCTCCTCCAACCTTTTTAGCATTCTCCCCCCTAGCACAGAAGATCCCTCTTCATTGAGGTGCAATCCGTCTCTAGCATATATATGGCACCTCTCAGAAAAGGAGTCCAAGTGCTCTAAAAACCCAAACCCCGCCTTCCTGCACCACTTTCTTAGCCACGCATTAACCTCCCTGATATCTGACTATCTCCATGCGGTAGCGCATGGCACTGGTAGTATTTCAGAAAATACTACCTTGGAGGTCCTTGCCTTAAGCTTTTGGCCTGGATCCCTGTAATCATTTTTTAGGACCCTCCATCTTTCTCTAACTTTGTCATTGGTGCCAACGTGCACTAAGACCGCCGGGTCAATCACAGGCCCCCCCAACAATCTGTCTACCTGATCCGCAATGTGCCGAACCCAAACACCCGGGAGACAACAAACTGTTCGGTTCATGCGGTCCCGGCAACAGATTGCCCTATCTACCTTCCTAATAATGGAGTCACCTACCACCACAGTCTTTCTTTGTATCTGAGCATCCTGAGTCCCCACTGTGCTGGAGGAACTATTCCCCTGGCTGCTAGAGGAATTAGTCTCCCCCAGCCTTGCCATTTCTGCCCCAACATTCCAAATATCTTCACTCAACATGGCAAATATATTGGGATGTGTCAGCTCAGAAACGACCTGCCTGTCCCTATTGCACCTGCTTCCCCTTCTAACTGTCACCCAGCTACCTACCTGCTCCTCACTAACGGCAACCAAGCTACCTACCTGCTCCTCACTAACAGCACCACCATCTGCATCACTAGTTGAAGCAAGGGCCTGCTCAGTGAGCTCTAATTCCCTTTCAAGATTGCCAATGTCCCTCAATATTGCAAGTTGCCTCTTCAGATCAGCAATCTCTGACTCTAAAGAGACCACCCGCTCACACTTTTCACAGCGGTATGCTCCTTGGAACAGCTGCTCCAAGTGCACACACATGTGACAAGATGTGCATTGAGTGGCATTTTCAATCCTGCTCATTCTAGCAATTATGAAGTTTAGAAGTACTAACAGTAAACTGTACTTCAATATACTATATCCTATTTAACCGCTTCCTTGTTCAAACTGCTTCTGGTTCTAACTGCACACACTTTAACCAACCAGCACTTTAAATCAACCACACAGATCAGTCAGTACACGCAAGCTCAGGATTCGTTAGAAGCCTCTGTTTAAATAGGGACACCCACCAGGTGTGTCACTGCTGATCTTTTTGGGAGCACCTATTATATAATATATGTTTTAATATAGAAATATACCAGGGATGGCCAATTCCAGTCCTCATGGACCACCCCTGGAATATGCTGTACTATTATTATTAGTATATGGTAAATGGTACTATATATACCATTCCCTATATCATGCAAAAGATAGTAGAAACAGCTTCAGTAAATTCTTAAATGACCATAGAAAACTTGCTATTTTTTAAAAGGAGAAAAAAAAAGAGAGAGAGATTGAAAAAATACACTCGAACAAAGTCTCTAAGTGCATGTGTGACCTGGAAGCGCCATCACACTTGTGCAAGTGCATAAAATCAGAGCAGGGTGTAATTTATCTCCAGAAGGACTTGGAGAGACTTGAAATTTGGTCAGATAAATGCAGATTATGCATTTTGGATACAAGAATAAACAGGTGACTTACAAATCAAAAGGTTAAAGTTTAGGAGAATCTTTGATGGAGAAGGATTTAAGCATGCTTGTAAAGAACAGGCTTAGCAGTAGTGCAAAATGTCATGCAGTAGCTGCAAAGTCAAACAAGATGTTAATTTACATAAAACAGGGAATGAATGGAAGGGAAGTAAACATAATCGTGTCCCTCTTTAAAACATTAGTAAAACCACACCATGAATATGGAGTGCAGTTTTTGGAACCACTCCATAAAAAAAAGACATGCTAGAAAAAGTGCGGAGAAGAGCCACCAAATTCATAAAGAGGATGGATAGTATGACTTACTGTTTGAGGAAAAGCTAGCTAAATTAGATTTGTTTACATTTGAAAAGGAGCGTCTAAGAAGGGATATGATAACTATATACAAATATATTTGGGGACAATACAAGGAGCATTCAAAAGAACTACAGTATTCATCCCAAGGTCAGTACAAAGGACACAGGGTCATATCTTAAAGCTGCAGTTCAAGCTGCTGTTTAAAAAAAAAAATTTCCATTCAATATGTGCATCAATACAATCTTCACACTGACAAGTGATTAGCTAAGTTGACGATCGATCCGTTCTCCTGTAATCGATCGCCGAATCAGTGGTTATTTATGTAACACATGTATCCCCACCCGCTGGGAGATACTGCTTTAGTTACAAGGTGTTGTGGTGCAGCGTACCTGTGAGGGTCCAGGAGAGCTGAGCTGTCTGCGATGGGATTGAGACCAGGACAGGCTTTTGATGATCCGATGTTCCTCAGGGTGTCAGCGCCTCCATCTTCAGTGGCACCAGGATGTCCAGAGTCAACCCCACCAAAGAACAGTTCTTTCTACCCCTTGCCCAAATTGACTGAACACTCAGGCAGGGATATATAAAAGCAAAAGTGGTTTATTTGGCTGTTGCAGTCACTGCAGTTGTTATACACAGAGGATGCATGATGGTCAGAGGATCCAAGGCCTCTGGATGGTGCTGGCTCTCTGGTAATTGAGGCCTCTTGCTCTTTCCTGGCCAGCTAGCCCATGAGGGGCTGACTGACCTGTTGGGAGAGGACCGGCCGGGAGAGGACCGGCCACTCACCTCCACTCCGTAGGAGGGTTTGATCAGTACTCCTTAAATATTTGCACTTCCACCCTGAGGCATCAAAAGGGGAGGGCACAGGATCTGCACCATGATAGGCTGCACACAGATTTCTATGACACTACCACTTCAGTCACTCGTAGTCAGAATGAGGGGGGTCAAATACCCACAGGATTCCCTGCCACAGTCTGTAGCTATCAGGACTTACATGACAGGAGGCAGAGAGGCAATCTGGTCCAGCCAAATTACATGTACTCACTGTTAGGGCTGAACAAGAGTACCCATGATGCAAAGGTCTGTGTGGAAGATCATGTGACCAGGCAGACACTAGATACAATTCTGCACTGCTAGAGAGAGGGCAGGGCTCAAGAACTAGAGCCTGTCTCAGAAGAGGAAGGTGTGTGACTTTGTAAATGTTTTTTTTTTTTTAAATGCTACAAGTATTTTATTATAGTACAGAACTGATTTATTTTAAAAAAACACACATGTAGGATATTGCTTAAACTGCAGCTGTAAGGTTGGAGGAAAGGAGATTTCACCAGCTACAAAGGAAAGGGTTCTTTACAGTAAGGGCAGTTACAATGTGGAATTCATTGCCCATAGAGACTGTGATGGCAGATACTATAGATATCTTCAAACAAAGGTTGGACTTTTTTTTTTTAAATAAAAGTTATACAGGGATATACCAAATAAGTAAACATGGGAAGGATGTTGATCCAGGGAAAAATCATTAGATGATATGTCACTGGGGATTTTTGTTTGCCTTCCGCTTGATCAATATACTGTAAATACAAATAGGATAAAGTATCTGTCGTCTAAATTTAGCAGAGGTTTAACTTCATTGACATATGTCTTATGTCAACCTTATCTACTATGTAACTATGTAACTTGCAAAGTAACAGGAAACAAAAAACAAGAGTTCCCAGCACTATTTTTCCAATTGAAAATTTAACTTACATGTATTCCATAATGTGTTCAGCAGGAAAGAAGAAGGAGAATATAAGCAATGACAGTGACCCTTTCTCAAGCTTCATTCTCTATACCATTATATACTGTCCCGGCCAGCTTAAAGCTAATGTGGCTGCCTCCGCAGTTTAAAAATAGCTGCGGGCGGCACGCGGCTATCTTCGGCTGTTTTTGGTCGGTTTTCCCGCGCCTCGGGCACTTTCAATAATAAGCGCCATTAGCGCTTATCTATTGAAGCGCCCGCCGCGCGGGAAACTCCGTTTTAAATGGAGAACAGACCCGCGGTTAGCCCGCTATACACCCGGCAAGCTTTAGAATAAAGCTGTCCGGGACAGTATGTAGCACCCTTTCCCCTATCCTATGTGAGATAGTGTCGCTACCGGTGTGTTCTGGTGCTGGTGCGTACCTGTGAGGCGTAACAAGAGGCTGGAGATCTCCGCGGTGGTATAGGGAGTGCATCAGGACAGGCTACATGGATGGTTTATCGGTCAGTGGCAGAGCCTCCAGCCCCAGAAGATCCTGGTGCGGCCAGGATGGACCTCAAGGGCACTTCTTCTTTGGGTGATCATTTCAAGTAGTACAACAGATTGGGTATAACTGGGATGTATTGGTATAGCATGATGAAGCACAGTATACAGTCCCTGAATGCAATACCCAGACTTGAAGCCTTGAATAACCCCTTCTTGGTTAACCTTACCCCCTAGTGGGATAAGGCCTCAGCCTACTCCTCTTTAGGAGAGACTCACTGCTGCATCCTCATAGCATGGAGGACAGCTCAGAACTCCCCCAGAATACACTTACTCTAACTTTAGAGGAAAATCCCCTCCTACCTTGGGGAGTGTCTTGTAAGCCATCCTACCTACTGTCATAGACCCTCTTTTGGCTGCATCCATGGTCTTGGCTGTATATATATATATATATATATATATATATATATATATGTATCCTGGCTGTGCTCAAAGCTGTGACCATGCAGCAAGCTTAAGCCTATAGGGAACCATGTTTAAAATGGTTATTGAGGCAAAAAGTGGCACTGTGTGCTCATTTGCATGTCATTTCCCAGAATCCCTTGCTGCAGATGTTGTGATGATGGGGAAAGACGGGGTTGCAGACCTGCCTAAGACATGCAGATGAGCATAAAGTTATATTTGCATATATATATATATATATATATATATATATAAACAAAAAACAAACAGAAGCGCAAGCTCCATAGCATGTAACTGTTTAAACAAAAGAGTACATTTATTAAAAAACTGCAGCCCAAAGGAAATGCACTTACAGGCAGTTGCCTTTGTGTGACGTAACGCGTAGGGCTGGTGAAGTCATCGCGCTGTGGGTGTATCTACACTGAGTCCTGGGCGTCGCTGCGATCTTACTAGCTGCATTTTCAAGCGCTGGCAACTATCCTATGCAACTTAATGGAACTATGTATTTGTATCCATGTATTTGTCATCATAACTCTTTGCCCAGCACATACTTGAAAACGAGAGGTAACTCTCAATGTATTACTTCTGGGTAAAACATGTTATAAATAAATAAAAATAAATAGTACATTCTAAGTATGGGACCTTAGAAGGCGGATGAAGGGTGTGCAAGGCAACTACAGGGAACAGAGGCAAATTGACAGGGAATAAACTGAAATAGTTCAAATGGATGGGATTCTGGAGCACATAAGTCAACTGTATTAACATAGTTAGGCGTTTATTATCCATCCCTATGTGCCAAGTACTGTATATACTTGAACAGTTTACTGTTTGCTGGTATGCTCCATAAGCATTCCTATTTTAGTTTGGGACTACTTTTTGGAATTAAAAACACAGAAGAGACCTCTTAGGTTAAGGCAGCGTGGCATTTCATTTTTATTGCAGCCATTCGCGGTCTGTCATTATTTAGTGTGGAGTCAATTAAAACAATTGATAAACACGACATCAATTATACAATAAATATAAAATGTGGCACTTGAAAGGCTCTCTGGGGCACAGCCATAAACGAATACAAAATGCTAAGTGTCTTCGGAGAATATGTATACTGTTTTGTACCACTGATCCATTTAAAATGTAATGCATAATTTCTTATTCAAGGGACTAAAAATGCATGTTCCCATTTCTTAATATTATCCCGTGGCTCTGTGTATTGTTTCAAAAGTAGATTTCATACATCAGTTTCTAGTGCTCAATTTCCAGTGACAAAATTGATAAAGCCTAAGAATCAGACCTGGGATGACTTGTTTATCATCATAGATAATGAAATAACCAAATGCCATTAAGCAAATGCAACACTATGATAGTGCTGCTGCAAAGCAGTAATTTCATCAAAATTCAGTCTCTCTTTGCTTTTTTTGCTCTGCTGGAACCGTGTCCGGACCATTCTTATGATAGTTTTTGAACCATGATAATTAAAAACGGCGTCTCTGCACTTAAAATAAATAATAATGGGTTATTTATTTTACTGCTAAGCAGTACACACATTTTGGAATTGAATGTAAAAGTCACATTTTTAATTTAATTTTGTTTATTAAATGATGTCAACTGCAGCAAGACTAAAAATGCAGTAAGTAGAGCTGTCTCTGAAACGTTTTAGTTAAAGTTCACTAAACGTCCAGCGTTTAACACTTTAAGATGTCTTTTTATCCATTGAAAACATGGTAAATCTTTGAAAAAGAAAGTGCATGCCAATTTGCCTGCATGTAACAAATAATCCCTTATGGAAATACCTCTTTGAACATTTTAATGAGCCTTCAAAGACTGAAGTGGTTCTTATGTTCTTATATTTTTCTCCAATGAGGTTACAGCAAGGTGAATGGATCATTTTTGATTGTTCCCTTCAGGAGAGCTTGTTATCATTTTACACTGGTCACTCACTTATCACTATACCCACTCCATGCAAGAGTTGTACTCGCATGACTCATTCATTGACAATTTATATTATATTCCGGAACTATTGGAGCACCCACTATCTTCATACTTCAAAGAGAGATACTTAACATTCCGTCATTGAGCATTCAACTTTGAAAACTTTATAGGTCATTTTGTTTCTCTAATTTTCCCTTTACAAACAACAAGAGCTAAATAAGTATTTAGTCAATAATTTAGGATGGCCATTGATGTAAGTTTTCATTAAGAGTATATGCATAAATATGTGCAGCTGAATAATGTGTAGTAGCAGAGAGAGTATTATGTAATAGCAGCTAGATTATGCTTTGTACACAAGGCCATACAATCTTAGATTACATTAATTCCTTTACCATCTCATAGAGGTTCAGCAGGATTTGTTTTTGCCTCCACCCTTCACAGCTTCAGAAAAAAGGCATCCGTCTTGATGTGACCCAGAAATAGGGCTATTCAATAATATAGATTGCTCTGCTGGCTGAAACTATACATCTCATATGCACTGATCTTGACCCCTTGCAGATGCACTTTACTGTCTCTGTAAATTCTACCTACTTACCACTTAGTTTGTAAGCTCTGCAAGTCAACCCTAAAAAGTAAGATCAACCCATGAAACTTCTTTAAGTACTTTAACAATAATAAAAATTGAAAAAGAAAATATAGAACCAGTGTGAGATGGGCAAACTCATTATTGGAGATAAGGAAAAGGCAGAGGTATTAAACAAAATCGTTGCCTCTGTATTTACCAGGGAAGAATCAATTGCAAAAAAAGCCACAACTTCTATATTAACAAATAGTTACACTATTTGCACTAGTGTGGGACAAATTAAACCAATCATAGAACAAAGTGGTCCTTTGATTTCCATGTATGTTTAACCTGATAATTATTCATATCCCTAAGCATTGCAAGTTCTTAGAGAGTAGATGTAAAATGTCCTTTGGTTGCTTTAATTACTCCACCATATGTACTCAGCATTCTGATTTTAACACATAAAAATAAATGTTTATTTTGAAGATAAATACTAACATACAAAAATAGTACAAAATGGTGGTGATGTTCAAATGTTATATTTTCAAAAATGGTTGCATATTATTCTGTTGCTAAGTGGAATCCTTCTGTTGGATCTTGGTATCATGATGTTAAACCTGATTCCTTCTCTATCCTGGTGTTAACCTTTCTCTCTTCCATCTCGGTGTAATCCCTCTCCCATCCTTCTGGGGGTAATCATTCTCTCTTCTCTACCAGCTACTGCTATTAATATTGATTCAAATATTATCTCTTAGTCAACTCTTGCCACCACTAACTCTATTACCAGATAAGGTCCTACAGCTTAAAACTAGTGTCATATCTGATAAGGAACTGCCCACCCTCCATACAAGTTTATTACCAAATATGTCATATCTTCTTGAAAGATATTATAACTCTTTATTAGATTTGATTACCACAGCATATCATCAGTTCTTGATAGTCACTCAAATGTCACCCGCAGGGCCAAACTCGCTCACACAACCCAACACAGCTGCAATCCCATTATAACTTAAAATACTGCACATGTAACTTAAATCTATCATAATATACCAATTCACCACCATAAGAATAATATCATGTTGTATATGTGCAATATAATATGTATCGAAAAGAATTATTGCAAATCATAAAATGTGTGACATCCTGTTTTTATACACCGGATTCAAACCTAATTACAATATAATAATGTAACTGAACTGGAATTCTTACAGTACTGTAGATATCTACTGTATCATCATCTAACAAATTCTATACCTACTGTACAGTACTTCAGTTATTTTTATATTCCTCACAGTCTATCAAGCAGACTTATAGGAAATTGACCCAGGTAGTGTATTTCAAACTTTGGTGACTATGACCTAGGCAATTGTTTAGGTGGCCAGACCAATCTACCTTTCCACAAATCTTAATTGCAATGTCCTTTTAATGTGTGGGAGGTCAATGGCATTCTCAATCTGTCAGTAACACTGACAGCTTTTACAGGGCCTAGCACTGAATGTTGGATCTGGGCCCGGATAGCTGAGTGTAGGGGAGGGTGAACTCTCTCCCCCTGTTGGATTCCTTTCCAAGTAGTCCTGAATGTTAGCCATCATCATGTAAAAAGCATCAAATGCAGTTCCTTCTACTTAAAATATATTGGGATAGATGGCCAAAAGGTTCCCTTTGGCTTCCCACATATTTATTTATTTATAAAAATGTTTAACCAGGAAGTAATACATTGAGAGTTACCTCTCGTTTCCAAGAATGTCCTGGGCACAAAGTTATAAAAAATACATGGTTATATTAAAAGAACAGGGGTTATACAGTCAAATCACGGACAGATAGAGTTGGAAAAATGGGTACAGGGGATAAAAGGCTTGTGAGTTTTAGATTGAAATAGAGCAACTTTAACATCACCAGACATCAGCAAATGGCTCACACTCTTTGGCTGCCCTTTGGCTGTGCACCTTTGGGGCAACGCAGATGCACACTGGGGTGGGTGGCTGTGATGCAATGCAGCTGTGAACAAAAGCTCTTTGTGTCCTCATGGCTCATTAACATTCAAGTGGGTGGGGTTGAAGTTCCACAAAAAACAAGCAAATGTTAACTTTTAGCACGCTGGTCCTTTGCAGAGGGGTGCAGCTCTTGGGGAGCCCCATCAGGCTGTGCGCCTTTGGGGCAACGCAGATGCACACTGGGGTGGGTGACTGAGATGCAATGCAGCTGTGAACAAATGCTCTTTGTGTCCTCATGCTCATTAACATACCAGTGGGTGGAGTTGATGTTCCATAGGCCTGTTTTTAGTCAAATTTGCAGCTTATATTTACACCAATATTGCCAAAGTGTGTACTGCATGAAAACCATAAAAACAATATTGTCTCTTCAATACCCCTTTTTAACTAAACACAGTGCTGCATAGTTTACGCTTCTCACTGCTGAGAAATGTAACCCTTAAGCATACAGTATGTAGATAAGACAACAGAATATATTTGATAAGTCTGGTCTTTCTCTTCTTACCTGCCATAATACAGGCAAGGATGCACATACAGTACTGTATGAAGGTCAATGCTAAGGAGAATAGAGTGCCAGAGAAAGGTGGGAGAAGTGAATGTTTGCTCCTGAAATGTTTTGGCAGAAGGCTGAGCAATGGGGAGTTATTCATAAAAGTCCGTTATGGGTTAACATACCCGAACGTTAACCCATAACAGACTTTTGTGAATCTTCCCCTCATGGGGAAAGCCTGAACTGAACTTATTACTCCTCCACGTGACCAGTACTGGGCTTAGCCTTCCAAAAAATGTCAGTGAAACTCCATTCTAGACCATATGAGGTGATCCAATGGCATTTCTACTGTTAATTTTTTTGTTTGACAGACTAATGTGTTTGCAGTAGTTTTATATGCTTTTCTACAGCAAGTATATTGAAAGCCAGTTTCGTACAGATAGCAGCAATTATTTATTTATTTATTATTTATTTATAAAATATGTTACCAGGAAGTAATACATTGAGAGTTACCTCTCGTTTTCAAGTATGTCCTGGGCACAGAGTTAAGACAAATAATACATGGTTACAAATACAGCTACATAATGAGCAGGGTATACATTATATACAAGACATTGCATGCACAGTTAAAGATAATATATATTATGGGCGTATGAAACAGTTACAGACCACATTAAAATGTGTGACAGCTTTAGATTTGAAAGAATTTAGACTGGTGGTGGATGTAAGAGTCTCTGTAGCAATACAGACTCTGGACACTGAACAGTTTAGTAGCATTTTGTAATAGGTCAGGAATAGAGTAGGTCTCTTTAGTAGTGTAACCAAGGGGTCTAGTTTTAGAGATTGAGCCAGAATTGTGTTTATTAGAGAGAGTAGACTTATTTCCAGAAAGTACATATCTTGCTACTGTACATGGCCACCAAATGTGTAACATAGTGCCAGTTTGTTCATACTCTCTAAAACAGCATGGGGACACATTACTATATGTACACATGTTATGTAATCGATCAAGAGTTAGATCCCACCTGTATAGCAATTTATAGCTACTTTCCTTTATACAGTATGTGTTAATTGAGACTTTGGAGATTGTTTCCAAGATGTCATAAACTCTTTCTAGCCCATTGTTTCCCCCAAATCCAATTCCAATTACAGGCTATGGTTGTTTTTAATATCTCAGCTATTATGCCATTTTAATATTACATGGATATCAATAACTTGCCAGTGGGGATGAGATACATATACATTCTTAATATGTGCTGCAGTCAGAGATCCTAGCAGGGTGGAGATATTCAATATAATGTCTTAGTTGAAGATATTTGAAATATTCTTTAGGAAAAGTATTTGACTTCTCTTTAGCCCCTCATGTACCCCATGACAGCCCCTATGTTTTGGATTCTGGCACGGCAGGGGCTCAATGACGCAAAGCCTATGTCTATGCAGAACTCGATGTGGCAGGCAGGAGAATTGAAGAGGAGTGTTCCCTTCTCTCTCGTTTGTGTTTAACAGTGATGGGGTGATTGCTAAGTGGCGAAGGGGCTTTGGCCTCTCCAGCACACCAAGGCTTAATATAGTCAAAGGACTGTATTTGGGTGCGTGCCATTACATGTTTGACTTGGTAGAAACCTGGTTGAAGTCACCAGCAGAACTGTCAAATGATATCGGACCCTTGCATAATTATATGTCAAATCTGTTTTTGGCACAGCTCTATTTTCGATATGAACCATCTATTAATTACAACATAACAGATTCACTTGTGTTGATTTTGAAAATTGTGAACCTTCTCTGTCTATTAACTAGTAATGTATGGTTAAACGTCCTGGCGAAATAAACATATTCAAGATAGTTCTCACTAAATGTTATGTATAATTAATAGAACGAAATATGCAACACTGCCTCTCTCATCATCTTATATTCCTTTTTGTGCTCCTAATCCTTCATGATTTTTCTTTACTTGTTTAATTCAACATTTTAATTAAATTGATGTATACATTTTTTTTTTCTTTTTAGAAATTGCATAGTTTTGTGACTCAAGCAGAAGAAAGATGGGGTGTCCTCTGGTGTGTAGACTGCATATTGATTATATGGAAGAAAAAAAAAAAAAAAACAGCAGTGTATTACGGAGTATAAATTATTCAGGTGTCTCATTCAATGTGTGTAATACACTCACATCCAACGTTGTTTGATGGTTTAGCATTAGCGCTGAATGGAGAAACGGGGCCGTGCACCAGATGCATCTTGCGGCCGCCAAAATTGAAATGGCAGGGACAAATGCGGTCAAGCTTTAGATTAAGCTTGGCTGCAGCAGTAAATGTGCAGTCTTTAAACCATTGTTAGAAAAGCACACTCATCAGTGTATACCCTTGGGTAATAAGTATAAAAGAAATAAGTCAAAACCAATGTGGCTAAATAAACAGGTAGGGGAGGAAATGGACAAGAAGAGGAAGGCGTTTAGATTCTTTAAGTCAGAAGGGACGGAGACATCGTATCAGAATTATAAGGAATGTAACAAAAATTGCAAAAGGGCAATCAAGTGAGCAAAAATGGATAATAAAAAAGGATAGCAATAGAAAGTAAGGTCAACCCTAAAAAGTTCTTTAAGTACCTTAGTAACAAAAAAATGAGAAAAGAAAATATAGGACCCTTTCAGTGTGAGATGGGCAGGCAGATTATTGGAGATAAGGAAAAAGCAGAGGTATTAAACAAGTTCTTTGCCTCTGTGTTTACCAGGGAAGAATCAAGTTCAATAGTAGTGCCGCAGGAGGAAGCCACAACCTCCATATTAATGAACAATTGGTTAACTGAGGAAGAAGTTCATAAGCGGCTTGAAAAATTTAATGTAAATAAGGCACCTGGCCCCGATGGCATACATCCAAGAGTTCTCAAGGAGTTAAGCACAGTAATAGCCAAACCATTATATTTAATATTCAAGGACTCCATTTCCACAGGCTCAGTACCATAAGATTGGCGTAAAGCAGATGTGGTGCCTATATTTAAAAAGGGAGCTAGATCAGAACCGGGGAATTACAGACCTGTAAGCCTGACTTCAATAGTGGGGAAACTACTTGAAGGTTTAATACGGGATAATATCCAGGAATACCTAATGGAAAACAAAATTATTAATAATAGTCAGCATGGATTTATGAAGGATAGATTATGCCAAACTAACCTTATTTGTTTCTTTGAGGAGGTACGTAGGAATTTAGACCAAGGTAATGCAGTTGATGTGGTCTACTTAGATTTTGCAAAGGCTTTTGATATGGTTTCACACAAGAGGTTGGTGTACAAAATAAAGAAAATTGGACTCAGTAATAATAGATGCACCTGGATTGAAAACTGGTTAAAGGACAGACAACAGAGAGTTGTCATAAATGGAACTTTTTTTAGGTTGGGCTAAAGTCGAGAGTGGAGTACCTCAGGGATCGGTACAGGGACCACTGCTTTTTAACTTGTTTATTAATGACCTTGAGGTTGGGATAGAGAGCAAAGTGTCCATCTTTGCTGATGATACTAAATTGCGTAAGGTACAGTAGTAGAATCAGAGCAGGATGTAATTTCTCTTCAGAAGGACTTGAAGAGATTGGAAACATGGGCAGGTAAATGGCAGATGAGGTTTAATACAGATAAATGTAAGGTTATGCATTTGGGATGCAAGAATAAAAAGGCGAATTACACATTAAATGGGGATACATTGGGGGAATCCTTGATGGAGAAGGATTTAGGAGTGCTTGTAGACAGCAGGCTTAGCAATAGTGCCCAAAGTCATGCAGTAGCTGCAAAGACAAACAAGATCTTATCTTGCATTAAATGGGCAATGGATGGAAGGGAAGTAAACATAATTATGCCCCTTTACAAAGCATTAGTAAGACCACACCTTGAATATGGAGTACAATTTTGGGCATCACTCCTTAGAAAAGACATTATGGAACTAGAGAGAGTGCAGAGAAGAGCCACCAAATTAATAAAGGGGATGGAGAATCTAACTTCTGAGGAGAGGCTAGCTAAATTAGATTTATTTACATTAGAAAAGAGGCGTCTAAGAGGGGATATGATAACTATATACAAATATATTCGGGGACAATACAAGGAGCTTTCAAAAGAACTATTCATCCCACGGGCAGTACAAAGGACTCGGGGCCATCCCTTAAAGGTTGGAGGAACGAAGATTTCACCAGCAACAAAGGAAATGGTTCTTTACTGTAAGGGCAGTTAAAGTGTGAAATTAATTACCCATGGAGACTGTGATGGAAGATACAATAGATTTGTTCAAAAAGAGGTTGGGCATCTTTTTAGATAGGAAAGGTATACAGGGATATACCAAATAAGTATACATGGGAAGGATGTTGATCCAGGGATTAATCCGATTGCCATTTCTAGGAGTCAGGAAGGAATTTGTTTTTGCCCTTATGAGATATCATTGGATGATATGACACTGGGGTTTTTTGTTTGCCTTCTTCTGGATCAATAAGCAAGAATAGATATAGGATAAAGTTTCTGTTGTCTAAATTTAGCATAGGTTGAACTTGATGGACGTACGTCTTTTTTCAACCTCATCTACTATGTAACTATGTAACTATGTAAATATGTAACACATGTAACTGGAGCTCTCATTTTTGAAGTCATAAAATAATGACTGCAACACCCTCTTTTTACATAGGTCTCAGCACCAACTCTTAAAATACATTACTGTTTACCCAACATTCATACACAAAAATGCTGACTTGGAGAAACATGCATTGCAAAGTACTAAATGTATTTAAAAATTGTTATAATGTTTTTTTTTTCTCACTTGTTTTATTTTCAGGTAATGTCTCCAGAATCTGTACTAGTGAAGGTTGGACAGAAATGTTCCCTGCTCCCTATGCAGTGGCCTGTGGTTATGACACCAATAGTACACCAATTGCGCAGGTGTGTATGCTATCTACTAAAGTATATATATATATTTTGGAAAGTTGTTTGTCTGTTTATCTGATTCGCTATGCATTTGGACACCTCTTAAGATATCGTAACGTGAATTTGCATGATAGTTCCTGAGATCAAAGAGCAGGTTTTTGTCTATGTTTGGATACAATTGGATAGTTTCTCACAATCCAGGGGGAGCATATATAGAGAAAAACAATACACAACAATCTAAGTGTAGATGATTTAAAACAGGTGAATATGTTCAGCTGTATTCTTGGCTCGTATGTGCAGCTTACTCACAAGATTAAAAGGGTTTAAAGGCAACTGCAAAAGCTGTGGTGAATGGTTCTTTCTGGGGTCGGTCCAAGTGTGCTTCAGCTCAGGAGATCAGGAGATTTGGATTGGATACAATTGGATGCCATTTTGGATCAAGATGCACTATTTTAAACCAAATTTGGAAGATTGTTTTGTGTGTGTATGTATAAATATATAGTCTTGGAGCTATGGCTTTGACAGACAGACACACAACCTGTTATTACCATACCTATATACACATATACATCATACAAACAGACAGATATATACATCTCATCATGCATATCTGTGTGTATATCTATAGATATAACTATATCTATAGATATGTATATATACAAAATTAACAAAGTTTTTTCAATTGAATCTCATATATATATATATATATATATATATATATATATATATATATATATACTGTATATATACACAGCTGAACCCTGTTATGACTCGGTGCTCGGGGTCCACATAACGAGACCGCATTATAACCGGGATCACAGGGGAAAAATGGCCGCCACAATCAGGACTTACCCGGAGCAAGGTGCAGGGGATCCGACACCATGGGTCAGCCATCACACGGGGGGCGGGTTGTGGTGTGTCCATGTGAGTGTTCGTGTCTGTGTGTCCTTCTCCCTTACCAATAAAGCTTTGAACAGATGTTTAAAAAAAAAAAAAAGCAAACATCTATTCAAATCTTTATTGGTATCGGACACGCACGGAGACAGACACACACAGAGACAGACACACACACCTAACGTCATAACGTCATTCGCACGGCTCCGCTTGAGGAGCTGGTCTCGTCCTCAGCATGGTGATGCAGGCAGCCGGGGAAACAAAGGTAGGTGATGTTTGGGAGCCAAGCTCAGATATACCCTGAATATATAATATATTCAATTGAAAAAACTTTGTTAATTTTGTAAGTAAACCCTTCAAATGTTTGGAAATTAAAGTAAAGGTGACACAAACTTAGCTCCCCTCCCCCCCATGCTTTGCTGATGTCATCATACATGACATCAGAGATGACATCACAAATGACTCAGCAATGACATAACATGACTGATTTAAAAGTGAAAAAAGCCGATTCAAGCTCTAGGGAAGGCAAAGTCGACGGACACATGTAGTCTAATGAAGTAGAATAGAAATACACTGGGTAATGTCTATAAAGGTATAAGTGCAGATTTATCTGTGGTATGTTGAAATAAGCCTATTAAAGTGGATAACTGAGATAATGGACAAACAGAATGAGGGAGCAACATAAGGCTCAAGCGAAACAACCGGTATAGGTAATGGCTATAGAGGAAGGTGAAATACCTCTAAGTCACGACCGGATTGGGAAGTTCCTCCTCTCTGGTTGTAGTCCTCAGTGGTGAGGAGTGTCAACTACTCCGTGTGATCACCATCTCTGATCCAGCTGACGTTTAACTCTGCCTTCGGCTTGTAGTGAGGGTGGCAGGTGTGCAGACCATGGAACTGTCTGAGCTCAGCACGTCGCTCCATCAGGGGTAAGTTATAGCGAAACAGCAGGAGATTGGTGGGACTGCGAAACCCAAGAAAAAAAATCTCAAAAACTCACCGGATTGATGAAAAAATAAAAAATAAAGTTTATTTACTACATATTAAAAACATGAATACAAACGTAAAAAACTCCTCCCACGCCCAACAGGCGCTTTCTAAAGGAGTACATATGACATCACAAATGACTCAGCAATGACATAACTGATTCGTATGTTTTTGCGCTAGATGGAAAAACCAAATATATAGTTTACCCAACAGCATTAGAATAATAATAATAATAAAATGCCTTTTTTTCATTAAACTAAAAAAATGAAATGATCCATTTCTAAATTTCAGTATTTATTTTTATTTGTCAGCAAGTAACATATATGTAACACAATCATATTCCCTGGAGAAGACATTTTGAAAGAAATTATATCTTTTTAAAGGACCAGCAGGATGGTACCTCATACAGACAATGGTCAAAGTTCTGATGGCTTTTCATAGCATTGCCACTATTATAGTACTATTGATACTTACAGCTGCTCTTCTTAACATTAACACTATACTGTACATTAGTTTAAAGCAGCAATACGGTTTAACTTAAAAAAAATGTATTATAGGTTTGAAGCAGGGGATCGCTGGAGCTGAACCCCATTAATTTAATCTCTGGGGATCCCCTGCTTCCAGAGATATTTACCTCCGTAGGCACAGGAATGGAGTTTACTTCACTACGTTTGTGTTTTAAAATGATCTTTTAAGCCCATATCAAAAGTATGAACTACTATTTATATACTCACATATTTCTAACAGTAGCAGCTGAACCAACAAAAAAACACAAACCTTTCCCATCATTTCAATAAAAATATACATGTTATTTTTCTTTATCTATAGAGGAGAAGAAGTGCACACAGAGATGCCTCTATGGTGTAGTACCTTTAATACAGGTTAAAATCAATTGCACAGTAAACTAATGCTCTCACAATGTGAAAAGTGTTTAAAGGTGTGAAGTCCTTAGAGGATTCTTGCATGCTGGAGTCGACTGCAAAGCTTTTGCCGTGCGTTCTCCCAAACGTCCGGTTTCTGGTTGCTATGGAAACTAAGTGACGCCACACTAGTGTAGCCCCCTTTCCCTGTATCTAAGGGAACTACGTGTGCTGTCTTTACCTGTGGCTCACAGAAGGCCTAAACCTCTGCCGTTGGGAGCCTGGGGTAAGCTCGTCTAACTGGATACAGCGCCTCCACCTGGGAGGGATCCTAGCGCTGCAGGATAACCCCTCACAGGAACCAATACATCAGTGAGAAATACACACACACACACACACACACACGTATAGTATAACAGTTTACTAACACACTAATAATATTAACACTATAATACAGCCACCCAAAAATGCAAGGACCCAACACACTGTTCACACCCCTGTGTCCACAGAGCAAGGCCCACCCAAAGTGTGTGGAGTAGCGCTACCCCTGTGTGTGGTCGTTGGTGCACGTGGTACCTCTCCTGGTCTTAGCCCAGACCAGGGTAAGTTTGAGATGAGGAATCTGCAGGACTGTGAGCCCACGACACGGAGTCTCCCGAATCCTCTCTCCATCTCCTTGCTGGAGGCGTCTCCCTTAATGTCAATAGGAGCCCATGGTCTGGTCCCAAACCACAGGCCGCAAGCCACCGTGTGGCGTCCGGCCACTGGTGTACTAACACTGCTGTGTGCTAAGGGAAGCGTCCCTATGTTGGGGTCTTCCCTACAGCTCAACAATCTACAGAGGGTCGGGGCCTAAATGGGACCTGTTGGGGAGTCTGGCCTAGTCCGGGATCCACTGACACCCGGACAATACCTTCTCCCTTCCTTAAGAGTGAGAATGGATTATGCAATGGATGTTTCATAATATTCGGAACATGCAACTTGAGCCTGGGAACGTCTCGTACGATTTAGTAGCACCAGAATATGTCTAAGATTACCCAACCATCCCCTCTTCAACCATCTGCTGGGTATCACGCCTCACTGAAATTGACTTTAAAACCATTGAAAGTTTCACTCTATTATTTATTTATTAATTGAGGTTTTCTTTTGGCGCGTAAGAGAAAAAGGCTGTGTGGTGCTCTTAGACATAGACCCAACAACTTCAGATAATCCTTAAATGCCATAAATTGTATCCTAGAAGTATCCCATAATAATGATGGTGACCACCTATGAAATAACACACCTCATTCCACTAGTTATCAATAAACTGGAAGAGTACCACCTCTGAATCGGTAGGTACTCACACTAGCTAGTGTCCAGCCAAAACATTGAATAGGAACATATGGTGCAAGATAGAGTGAAATGACTCACTTGTTAAAGGTGGTCCTCCAGGGATTAAATCTTCATAGGTGTGTGCATCCGGTACTCCACAGCAATAGACAGATTTCCACGAAGGAGAGTTGGAGCACTACTATACAAAAATAAACTGCTAGAGAGTGTGTCCCAAAAATAAAGGTTTATTGGGTCAGAGCATGGCAACAAAGAAAAAATGAGCCCTCAGGCCCCCACCGACATGTTTCGAGCTTCCGCTCTTTCTCAAGGTGTACAAAGATCTAATTAACCCCTCTTACCTAATATAGTGTCTTTTTCCCGCCAATCGTCCCTCCAACCCGTCGCTCAGTCACGTCACACGCGCCGCGCCATGTCTCCAGAACGCGTCACGAGTACTGCGCCTCGCGCCGGGTATAGCGATGACGTCAGCGCGTCTAAGAACAAAATAAACTTTATTAACATCCTAAATTCAACAAACCTAACACAAACTAAAATAACTTTATTAATCTACTAAAACGCAATGTATACAATTACTATAATTATAAATATAGAATATTAAAATGAAACCAATTAAAAAGTAAACAAACAAGGTTTTTAGAAAAACATTAATTTTGACACATTTAAAATCATTTGATTGTAAACATCTGTACCCTCTTTCCCCATATATATCAGATGATTTTATTCTTTAACGTGCATCTATATAACAAGATTTATTAATCAATTTATTCAATTCATTAAAAGATATACATATATACATATTTGTACAAACATTAAATTATATATATATATATGTAAGTTAACCATATTATGAATTAGGTATGGGTATGGGGTTCATATATTCCAGATCCTATTCTTAACCAATATACAGAAATGAGGATAATATATCTTTGGGTGTAAACAATTTGACAGAGTTATCCAATTTTACAATAGCACTTATTGGTATTATATCTATCATTATATATCGATATCAATATCAAATATAAAAAAAAGAACCAAAAAATCAATTATCAAATATATGAAAGATTAAATGGATGAAAATAGATGAAAACAGAACAGATATACATAAAGATTATACATAAAGGTTATGACTTTGCATATAGTTGTTAATTCATGGATTTACAGTACATATTATTAGATATTAATTCCTTTATTTGAGATATGGGTTTAAATCCCAATCCGTATTAAACCCGTACGGGATCCTAGTATTCAAAGTAAAAATCCAAAAGAGTTCCCTTTTGTCCAGTAATTCCAACCTATTACCACCCCTATATGGTGTTTCAATATGTTCAATCCCTCTAATTTTAGTGTTGGGATACCGGGTGTGTGAGATCCTTAAGTTTAATCAACCTAATATGTTCTCACATTCTGGCCTTCAATGCTCGTGAGGTACGTCCCACATATTGCTTACCACATCCACAGTCCAATAAATAGACTATGAATGTGGTATTGCAATTTATGAAGGATTTTATAATGTATGTTTGTCCTGTATTAAAGGACACAAAATTAGGTGATGGCTCCAAAAAAGTACAGGAGATACACTTCAAACATTTGAAACAGCCTTTAGGGAGACCAACCCCATGTGTTTGTTGTTTAGATGTAAATAGGCTTCTAGATACATAATTTGCAACTGTTTTTGCCTTTTTAAAGACGAAACGTGGGCCCTCCTGGTATACTTTCTTCAGTAAGGGGTCTGCAGATAGCACATTCCAATGTTTCTTCACAATCTCTTTAATACTATTGGTTTGAACATTAAATTGTGTTATGAAAATTGGACTATTCAAGTCCCATGTATTCTGTTTTGGATTCCTTTGTTTGTTTATGAGATCATCCCTATTCATATCCATTACTTCAGTGAGTGACCTTTTTAGATTTGATTTTAAATATCCCCTCTCTTCAAATCTTTTTAGGAGTTCTTCTGATTGAATCAGAAAGTCCTCCTCATTGGAACATATCCTTTTTAGCCATATTAGTTGTCCTTTAGGTATTGAATTTAGGAGGGGTTTTGGATGGCAGCTGTCAAATCTTAGATACTGTATGTGTTACGTGAATTTTCTTTTCTATAAATATTTGAACTAATTTTCATATGCATATCAATAAATAAATATAGATCAAGATATTGTATATGATGAAAATCATAAGTGTAGGAGAATTTTAAATTAAAATCATTGTGATTAAGGTGATTAATAAATAATAAAAGTGACTCCTCCCCACCATTCCAAATAAATATTAAATCATCCAAAAAACGCCTATAAAAAGTGATAAAGTGTCGATAAGGGTTGTTATCTCCAAATATGTGGACCGACTCCCACCAACCTAAAAATAGGTTGGCATATGATGGAGCAAAGCTGGTACCCATTGCGGTTCCACATATTTGGAGATAAAAAGTGTCATCAAACAAAAAGTAATTATGTGTTAATAAAAAGTGTATACAATCCAAAATAAAGGCTCTCTGTGTAAGTGATAAAGTGGAGTGCTCCAAATAAGTGTTGACAGCTGCCATACCATGCTGATGAGTTATGATGGTATATAAGGAGGTCACATCCAGTGTGACCCAGATGTAACCCCCTTTCCAATCAATACATGTCAATTTGTCCAAAAGGTCACCACTGTCTCTGATATGTGACGGTAAAGTATAAACAAATCTCTGCAAATAATAATCCACATATCTAGAGACACCATCTCTTAAAGATCCAATACTAGCAACTATTGGTCTCCCAGGAGGGCAGATCAAAGTTTTATGGATCTTTGGGAGATGGTGAAACACTGGAATGATGGGATGTGTCTCAAAAAGGAATTCACACTCTTTAGGATCAAGAACTCCCAAAAGAGAGCCCTCTTCTATGAGTGACCTAAGTTGCTTTAGAAACATTGGAGTTGGGTCACCATGCAGTACAGAGTATGATGAACCATCTGATAATTGACGAATAGCTTCTTCCCTGTATTGTGTTCTACTCTGCACTACGATGGCTCCCCCTTTGTCTGCACTTTTAACAATCAAATCTTTATTATTTTTCAATTTGTATAAAGCCTCTTTTTCAGTCTTGCTGAGATTATTAATCCTGCTCTGCAGAGGAGACAATTGAAAAGTGTATCCTCTAGAGAGAAGGATCAAGTCCCTCTCAACAAGTTTTTCGAAAGTCATGAGGTAGTGTCCCTTCATATGTTTGGGGAAAAATACTGATTTCCTCTTCTTTTGGCGCGTGCCAACTTTTTTCTTTATTTTTCTTTATGGGTTACATACATTTTGCACAATATTTACTAAGCCGTGCGAAGCCCTGAGGCACCTTACGGTCCAGGTTGCGCTTACTAAAAAGACTATTTTTTGCTTGTTCCCCAAACTTCCTGGCTTTCCTTGATGTGAAAGTGTTGGTCAGACACAATTGCTCCACCTGGTCGCCATCCTCTAATCTCGTGTATATAAACTTTAAAAGAAAGATTGACTCCAATGTAACAACATAAAAAGCAAATTACTAAGGGATAATATGCTACAGTATCTAGAGTGGATGTTCTTATATTACCATTTAAACACTATGATGAACTGCTGCTTTCAGACGGTAATGGGATCACATAAAAGAACATCAGGGCATATGAATACCTTTAATTGCCATGAGTCACTTGCACAAAAAAGTTATGAAATGGCCAGCCAGCACAACCGTAATTTTCTATTCAATGTTTTACCCAAGCTGCTGTTTTTAAAATGACGCAGTTAAATGATCAATATTGAAGGGAGAGACACAGATGAAGGAGAGAAGGTTTCTGGGTCAGGAGACAATTGTAATAACGGTCAAGTAACTCTGAATATAGAACAGGGGTGGGCAACTCCAGTCCTCAAGAGCCACCAACAAGACAGGTTTTCAGGATATCCCTGCTTCAGCCCAGGTGGCTCAATCAGTGGCTCAGTGGAAGACTGCACCACCTGTGCTAGAGCAGGGACATCCTGAAAACCTGACCTGTTGGTGGCCCTTGAGGAATGCAGTTGGCCGCCTGTGGTCTAGAAAGTCTGTCAGTTTTGTGCAACTTTACATTTTGATTCTCCAAAAAGTTAAAGCAAATTTAAAACAGACATTATTCACTTTATAGCCATATTAGTTGGTTTGGGGTTCACTCTTCTTCAGATGCCCTGTTGTGCTGTCGGATTCCCGTGCACCCTGATTAACAATGTGTGCTGCCTGTTGGTATAGTGCTCCCTGCAAAATTTAGGTCACTAGAGACTGCTTTCAGACCATCAGCATTTTTGCACAGTCAGAGAAGCAATCTCCGTATTTTCATTATTGTCATTTGATAGAGCTACCTGCTCAATGACTCTTAACGTACTTGAGAAGGTGGCTGAGCTGTTTTAAGCAAGTTATTTGTTTAGTTTGTCTTGACCTTTCCACACATTTAAGTAAAAGTTCAAATCGAGTGGCATTAGTCATTCCTGTCACATAATGGCAGCAGCCTGGCTGATGACTTTAGTTTTGCTCTTCTTCTTTTATATGTACTTGATCAGTGTAGAATGAGTCAGCTGCCATGAGTGGGTGCAGATGGATGAAACGTATACTGTGTAAAAAGAAGCAAGCAGTGAAGGAAAGCAATAGACAAATGGTTCACATACAGAATGAATGTATGTATGTTTTGAACTAATTGGCACAGGTGCTTTTTTGGCATGTTTCATTGGCAAGTGCTCAGCTATAATGAAATATTAAACTGCAGTAAACAATCTTATACGCCTATGCAGTAGCACAAATAAAGTACTTGCCAGTTGATATATTATACGTTGATTTTACACATTTATTTATGTAGCCCCCTTTCCCTATGACAATGGGAACTACACGTGCTGAATTACCTGTGGCTAACAGAAGGCCAAAGCCTCCGCCGCTGGAAGCCTGGGGTGAGTATCCAGTGCTTTCAGAAGGCTTTTTTCGTTCTCTTCGAGTGTTTTGCCAAAAACACGATTATATCATCCAGATAGACTAGCATTCTCAGGGATTCATATCACTGATAGTCATCTCCATCAACCTCTGGGAGGTCGCAAGTGCACCACAGATGCCTTGGGGCATTCAGGTGAACTGGTAGAACCCGAGAGTGCAGACAAATGCTGTCTTCTCCTTGTCTTCGGAGCTCATAGCTACCTGGTAGTATCCAGACCTTAGATCCAGCACACTGGATTGGTTCAGTACCGTACGACGATTCAAGGTGCGGTAGCCTACGCATAGGCGGACAGACCCATTCTTCTTGCATACTACCATGATAGGAGAGGTGTAGGGGCTACGGGACTCTGTTACGATACTGCCATCTCCATCTCGTTCAAAACGTCCCTCACGTCCTCCACATCTCTGGGAGCGATGCATCTGGAACGCTCCAGAAATGGCGTGGTGTTATTAAACCGGATCGTGTGTTGAGCATTCTTTCTACAGCCCACATCCATCTCACGGGTGGAGAACACCGCTTGGCGTTCTGTCAGCTTGTTGCTTAGCCGTTTCTTCCAGGCCGCCAGCAAGGCCGATTCCCCGAAGTCGAACTGCAATACCGTAGTGGCTTCTTGTATGGTAGCAGTATTCACATGAGCCAGGGATTCTACGGGTGTAACCAGGTATATCCGACCCAGTGCTTGACCGACGTCAAACCATATGGGGTGGGGTGAGATATTCTGTATGGCTACCTTGAATCAGTTAGGAAGGGCCGTCTTCCATTCCTTCATTTCTGGTACCACCCTCTCTTGATGTCCTCTTCGGGTGTGGTCTCTAGGGAGAATTACCAGTCACCTTCGTCATGTCCCGGGTAGTTAGGTACTGCGGCCATGTGCTTCACTCCCTTTGGTGGGATCTCTGTCAACCCTTCCTCAAGATTGAAGAATTGTCCAAATCCTTCTTGGACAGAGATCCTGTAGCACTCCTCTTTGAATACTGGGTGGATCCGTAGGGAGGATAGGGGTAATTTGCCGGCCTCTTGCAGATAGGTCCGGATCAGTGCCCGTACCACATCTGCGTGGGTCCCCAGTATGATGGCGGAACTTGGATTTTCCCGACGCTCGGGACATATCAGGGCTTCCACTTCCATGGGATACAAAAGGATTGATCCTTTTGGGGTTTTTAAGTCACAGGAAGAGACCAAGAAGCGGAGGGAAACATTATGAACTCTTAAGGTTGCAATCCCACATTTCTATTTCCCTACCCTTATCTTATTTAGAGGTAGCGCCCGGTTTTTCTTTTTATACCATTGTCCTTCCACTTCCATGGGGTGGGTTTTCTTGGTAATCAGTTGCGGTGTGTCCAATCGCACTTGAACCACACCATCAATGGGGTAGTCTTCACTGCTAAGGCCCTACAATTTCATCCTTTCCGCCGACTGCATAGGCAGATGCTTGAGGTACAGGTCATAGAAGGGGCGGTAGATGATGGTGGCCTGATACCCAGTGTCCAGCAATGCAGAGGCGTAGATTCCTTCCACTAGGACTCATATTATAGCCGCAGGACCTTCTCGACTGTAGACACCCAGTTGGGGTGCCTCTTCTGGGCAAGGCGCAGGGGTACTCTCCGAGGATAAGGAGAGCTGTTCCGTTGTTTGAACTGTGAAGGTCATGGCCCCAGGGGTGGGGGTCCTTGGCTTAGAACAGTCCTTGGCAAGGTGACCTTCTTTGTTTCAGTTATAGCAACGGGTACCTTGGGTCGCACCGGCACCAGGCGCAGTGACCGGATTCCGGGCACCCTGGAAAAGGATACTGGACACCTGTACCGTGTATGAGTCTCACTGAATGTGCTAAAACTGAGCTTTGTCTGTGTTTTATGTTCTGTCTCTGGTTTTAAACCCTGGAAAAGGAGACAGGTGCCACTGAAGGAGGGTTATCCTCAGCACTTTCCATCTCCTTCTGCCCTTCTGTCCTTTCCATCTTCCTCCTGACGGCCCTTTGGTCTCTTCCTTGCGGGAGTCTTTAGGTTTCTTGGGGGTGTGTAACCGTGTATAGGATTTGTGCCCTTTCACCAGATCTAATAGCTCTTCAAGTTTAGGAGGACTTCTTGTAGCAAGGAGCACCGGATAATGATGACATATGATGGGTTGGTATAGATCCACTTAGAATCTGTTTTCTATGATATTCATCCACTTCTCTGACTGGAATTATATTGTGGGAATGTAGATCCTCAAAACTAACTGGATCCGTTGAATAAACCCGTTGCTTCCTCTTCTTTCTGTCTAAGATGGTAGCATTTAGACCAGAGTTCGCTTCTGTCCTCTTATAGGCCATAGGTCCGCATCAATATGGCCAATAACTTCTGTGCTGTAACATCTGTATTCCGGTCTTGGTGCATTCTCACCATCTTAGAGGTGAGGGGTTTTAGGCACTCCATTATCCACTGCCTTTTAACCACTTCGGTGCAAGACCATTCATGCAAAACTTGCTTCACTCCTGCAAGGACTTCCTGGGGAAGGTGTACACATAACCAGCGGAATTTCCTGCATGTCAGTGGTGAAACTAGTGGGCTCCACTTTCACGTGTATTTCTGGGTAGATTATAGGGTACCCACTATCTAGCGCTCCATGGAACCGTAAAGTGGGTGGACATCCTTCTTCCATTAAGTCATACCTGTTGATAACTAATACTGCACACCATATCTTTTCTTGGTCTGTTCGGCGGGCAAGGACATTTGCGTGCTGTAGGCCCGAGTACTGCCCTAGTACTAGACAGATGTCATAAGAGGAAGTGTCAGCGGGGACTTGTCCAATGGTGAGCACCTGCTGGGGGGGTATGTAGCTTCTCAACGCCCATTCATAGACTTCCCGCAGGGACGGTAATGATATGATCAGCAACATAATTTGGTTGCACTAATTTTGGCCACCCCAGGTCTGAATCTCAGCAGTGCCTCCAAATGCAGCCCCCTTTCCCTATGACAATGGGAACTACGTGTGCTGAATTACCTGTGTCTCACAGAAGGCCTAAGCCTCCGCCACTGGGAGCCTTGGGTGTACTCTCGCCCTTCTCGGTGCAGCACCTCCACCTGATGAGGGATCCCAGCGAGGCGGGATAACCCCTCACATGAACCAATTACAGTGAAGAATACACACACAGGTGTAGATATAACTGGTTTACTAACACATTCACATATCAACACAATACAATCCAATGTACCCCAATGCAATACCCACATAGTAATTACCACCCAGGTGGCATTCCCCCAAAGTACTGAGGGTGTCCTGGGCACTTAACCACCCTGGTGTCCACAGAACAACGCCCACCCCAATATGTTTGGAGTAGCGCTACACCTGCGTAGTCGTTGGTGCACGTTAGTACCTTCCTGGTCTCTGGCTAGACCAGGGTATATGGGAGATCCTGGAACAGCAGGGCCACAACGGGATCCCACAATGAAGGTCTGCCAATTCCCCTCTCTCCTTAACAGTGATGTCTGCCTTTCTTGAGGAGCTCCAACAGGAGTGTCTCCCTTAATGTCAATAGTGTGATCTGTGGTCTGGTCCCAGACTGCAGATCACCTTGTGGCGTCCGTCCGACGGTTAATCCCTCCGCACAGAATGGGGGAAGACAGAGATTCACAGAATGGGAGGAGAGAGACATACACAGATTGGGGAGGGGGAGGGAGACACACAATGGGGAGGGGGGGGAGAGACACACAATGGGGGGGGGGGGAGAGAGGGTGGGGAAAGGGGGGAGAGAGGGAATGAGGCAGAGAAAGAATGGAAGGATGGGGAGAGAGAGAATGGAGGGATGGGTGAGAGAGAAAAGAGGGAGAGAGAATGGTGTGTGCAGTTGGTGATATCATTTATTTTATAAATAATTTTTTAATGTGTCCCAGTTTTTACTTTAGTAAATCTGGTCACCCTACCCCTTGATGACCAGGTTGCAGCTACCCCCACACTAGGGCCCAATGTACGTACTAGTCTCAGTATTACTAATAAGGGGCAAACTACGCCCTAAACCAAGTTCCCCAGCAATCTGGCTCATCTGCCAAGGATCTCCAACTCCCTGTGTGACATGGACTCTGAATCTGTGCTCCCCCTCAACCCTATTACTACTGGGATTCACAATATAAAGTGAGGCTTCTATTATTGAAGCTGGTAATAGCCTTCCTGATACAGTGTTAACCTGTTTCCAGTGTTCGTAAAATGGCTGCCCCTGCAGCCTGTTATCCACCTTTTCAAACCTTCAGTTAAACCAGTGGTTCCCAAACTTTTTCTGTTCAAGGCTCCCCAAGGCGATCAGAATTTTTTCAAGGCTCCCCAAGGCGATCAGGATTTTTCAACGGCGCCCAAAGTAAAAACAAAGATGACTATACATACCTAACAGTTGCAGTGCGCAGTTGGTGTCTCTCTCAGACACTCTCACTCTCTCTCTCTCTGACCTCACTCTCTCTCTATCTGACATCACTCTCTCTCTCTCTGGCCTCACTCTCTCTCTGACCTCACTCTCTCTCTCTCTCTGTGACCTCACTCTCTCTCTCTCAGACCTCACTCTCTCACTCTCTCAGACCTCACTCTCTCACTCTCTCAGACCTCACTCTCTCACTCTCTCAGACCTCACTCTCGGTGAAACACTGGAATAATGGGATGTGTCTCAAAAAGGAATTCACACACTTTAGGATCAAGAACTCCCAAAAGGGAGCCCTCTTCTATGAGTGACCTGAGTTGTTTTAGGAACATTGGTGTTGGGTCACCACGTAGTACAGAGTATGATGAACCATCTGATAATTGACGAATAGCTTCCTCCCTGTATTGTGTTCTACTCTGCACCACGATGGCTCCCCCTTTATCTGCACTTTTAACAATCAAATCTTTATTATTTTGCAATTTGTGCAGAGCCTCTTTTTCAATCTTGCTGAGATTGTTAATCCTGTTCTGCAGAGGAGACAATTGAAAAGTGTATCCTCTAGAGAGAAGGATCAAGTCCCTCTCAACAAGTTTCTCGAAAGTCATGAGGTAGTGTCCCTTCATATGTTTGGGGAAAAATACTGATTTCTTCTTAAAACCCGACTGTTGTCTACCTAGAACATTAGAAAGATCAATTGTATCAGTCATATCATTATCATTCAATAAACTGTTCATGTCCTGTAGACAACATTGTTCTTTAAATGTCAGGGCAGGGGGTGATGGGTCTGGGCCTAAAGATAATTCTGCAAGCTCCCCCATACACAAGGGAGTGTGTACTCCCTGGGTAATAGGACCGCCCGCATCATCACCTCCATCCCTCCCATCATCACCAATCCTATCCCCTCCATCAAAGAATCTTTTGAGGGTTAATTTTCGAACATATTTATTCAAATCAATTATAACATCAAATAGTTTGAACTTCGAGGAAGGTGCATATTTCAGTCCCTTGTCTAATACAGAGAGTTCTGCCTGCGACAATGGAATGTTAGTTAAATTAATAACCCCTGTATTTTCAATCAAGAGTTCTTTTTCCTCAATGAGGGATTTTTCTTGCTTTCTTTTCTTTCCTCTTCGTGTGTGTTTGTACGCTCCCGTTTTTTTGAAGAACCAAAATATGTTTTAGGTTGAATTTCCTTACTCCTACTGTTGTTTTCCTGAAAGGTATGTCCTGAATTAGTAGGATCCCCTCTGGTCTCTCTAGTTTCCCTCTGCGGTCTGATATTTGCTTGATCTATATGTGAGTTAGTTGTATGGGCAAATGTGTCGTTATCCGAAAAATCAGATTCCCCACTTGTCGTTTGTGAAAAGGAAATATTTTTCTTGAGAATAGACTTTTGTTTATCCACATAATTCTTTTTAGGTGTAGAAGAATTATACCTTTTTGTGGGTGCAGTTCTCTGCCACACATAGACTTGATTACGTACTGTAAATAGTCTTGCTTGTCTCTCTCAAACTTTGTTTGTTTTTTTAATATGATTTCCTTCTCCATAACTTCAATATTCTTAGATAGTTTCTCGTCTAGATCATTAAATCCCTCCATTTCAATGAATTGACGTAAATCCTTTTGCAATGTCTGTATATCTTTATCTAATTGTATCTTTTCCTTTGTTTTAAGCTGTATAATCAAGTCCATAAGTGCAAATGAACAACAATTGAGGGCGTCTTTCCAATCATTCTCAAAGTCAACATTAATAAACCCAAAAGTGGGAGTTTTCTTAATTCGTAATCCTCTTGGGATCCTTTTTGTTCTTATATAGTTTTGTAACGTTATAATGTCCCACCATGTGCGTACTTTTAATGATAATAGTCTTTCCAACTTTGTAAATTCTATCTTTAGGTCAGACAAATCCTCACAAATAGATTCCACCGTATTATCAAATACTTGCTCTGCTTTCTTTGCTCTTTTGGAATTATCTGAGCAGCAAAATGCATATTGTGTGAAAGTCTCATTTTCTCGATCAATATCATCCTCAAAATCTGTATTGTTCTGATCCATAATAAAACCAAATAAAAAATACACAAAAAGGCCAAAACATTATGTTCATATATGTGTATAACATATAGGGTATACCACACTCTCTTAAGCAATAACTTTAAAAATGATAATGTCAATGCTGGGTCTATGTTTTAGAGCACCACACAGTCTTTTTTCCTTTGTACTGGCTAGAGTACTCTGGCTTCTCCCATTCAGTACTAGGGCGTCACCTACTTTTGGCTACACCTAGCGCATACCCTCCCAGGAGTTCCTGACCCATGTTAACCAGGCTACCCCCTAAGGCATCCTATGACTAGCTGCCTCAAGGTGACTAGGACAGCAATAGCCCTGTCTCCAGACCTACTTAACTCCATTCAGGGCTCAAGGGTGTACTTTGCAAGCAGACATCCCACCCCTGACTACCCCTAGGCTCCCTTCCATTCCACAGCACTTCCTGGCAGCATACATCTCCTGTTTCCCAGTCAGCCTAGCAAAAGCCTGTCCTGATGATCTCAGTAGCGCCTCCAAAAATGTAACGGTTCGACCCCTACCCAATCTCATATGGGCCCATGGGTGTGGAATGTGCCCCCAGTACCATGTCAGTGTAGTGTGGTGCATCTGCTGGCTCACAGGACTACTGAGTCTCCCGCTCATTGGTAGTGGGGATTTCACCATGACAGGAGTGTGAGGTAGTGCTGAGTTCTACTCACCGTTGGTACAGCGCCTCCATCCCTTCCAGTTCCCCACGACAGCAGGGAGAAGTTTCTGGAAGAGAACTCCTGGGTGCATCTTCTTCCTGATTAACTCCAGTCACAGGCAAGAAGGGTCTTTGAATCAAGGGCATCTTTATTTGCATCATGCATGGCAGACTGCCCATCATAGCGGCTGGCACTTAGCCACACATCTTGTAGCTGCACACCTCAAGGAAGTTCCCTCCTGACTCTATAATAGAGACAGGGATATTCCTGCCACCTCTCCCCTAAGTGAGGGCCATCAGCTGTGCCCGAGCCCTGGACACAGTGTGGGGTCAGCTTGCCACTCTGTCATTACTGACACTTGAACTTTACAGACTTAATTCCAGACAGAGCAGACTTGAACTCTGCAGACAGAACTTGAACCACTAAATTTAGGAAGTGATACGTAATATATAGCTTCCAGAAGACCCACCCCTGAGTCACTAATAGTGGACACAGAGCATGCTGTCACATCCTTTGTTACACCTTACACATCACAGGGGGTGAGGGCAAACCTCCATGATGACTTCTGGCAAACCTGCTCTCTTAACAGGGATTACTGCACAGAATGAGAGAGGTATGTAAACCCAAAAT